>JARJDW010014270.1:0-59996 GCA_030264715.1 Adinopsis sp. GC000173
TTTTATTCAAATACACAAGTATTTCGTTGTTTTATTTACTGTGAAGTTAATGCTCTGGGGTCCAGTTGCCCCTAAACCTTTGCCATGGCCCTAAAAAAGTTTCGTTCTAAAAACGTTATTTTCTTCCGCAACTTTCAACAAAACAACGAAAATATACAATTTATTCCACCACCAGCACACTGCAAGCAAATAAATTAAAAATAATCGGAGCATGAACATTACATTTTTTTTTCTGATAGAACTTTAAATGGGAATATCTTTTGAAGCACATACAAAGAATCTGGGTGTTTTTGATCACTGCACGAACTCGCATAAACTTATTCAAATTTAAGCAATTATGATTATCTAGAAATAAATAATAGTCTTCAAAAGCGAGTTTTATTTCTATTATTGTATGTAAAAATCTTGTATTATATTATTTTCTTGAAAGAAAATGTATAAATTCATATCTTTTTAGACTACAAGTCTAACAAATAAATCTCGTTAGATGTTATGCTTTATACGTTAGCTTAAAGGATCGATAAGAAAATCTGCAAAATACGAAATGTAATAAGAAAAGTATCATTAAATTAATATTTTCAAAATAGATGGATAAACTAACATCATTATTATTGTATAGAAATATTTATTATTTTTATAATTATTATTAACATATAGGATATCTGATAGGTACTCAATATATTTACGAGTATTTATTACGTTAGAGAACAGTAAATCTGCAATATGAAGTTTTGAAACCAATTTTAAGTAGTTTTGTCCTGCATGTTTAAAAAAAATAGAATTGTCAATTTGAGTCTAGTATCTATTTGTGATAGAAAAGCAAACAAAGCAAGCAAATCATTTCAACATGTCAATTTTATTTCGAAAGGTGACATTTCATACAAATATATGTGATTCTATAGTATTTGTATTAAAAATATTATCACCTATTAGCAATATTTTAAATATGTTTGCAACTATAAAAGTATCAAACTGTCTGATCACTATAATTTATCCAAAAATGCTAAGATAAATAAAAGAAAATAAAGCATATACCTAACTATTGTACATTAATAAACGATATTTATAAACCATTATTATATTATTAAAAAAATCTGTTTGCTCCTGTGTTATTTACGTATTGCTATAAACTTTTAATATATGATTAGATTTTAGATATTATTTAACGAACATTTACAAAATATTGAGATAGTAAATTAAGTATCAGAATACATACTCATATGCAGAATATGTTAATTATGTGTAGGTGGTGTAGGTGTAGAACCTACATTTTAATTTTTGTTCTATTAATTTTAATTATTTACGTAAAATTTGGAATAAAGTACAAACATACTTGTATAACTTTATATTACGTCTATTAATATATTGCTATTAGTAAATTTTTAACAGTTTTTGCAGCTGTTAAACTTTTTAATTGTTTTCAAATATGTTGAGCCAATTTAAATGAATAACATTTAAACATTTTTTGTTTCTTTTCGTCATTTAAATATTGTTATAAACTTTTAAAAATGATTAATTTTTAGATACTAAGAAACATTTTCAAAATATTGAAATAATTATTGTAGTAACAGAATACCTATGCAGAGTATGTTATTTTTGTGTAGGTGTAGAACCTACATATTGATTTTTGTTTTATTAGTTTTAATTATTTACGTAAAATTCAAAATAAAGTATGTACTACCTACCTAACTTTTAGCTTAATTTAATTATTAAAAATTTAAACTGAATCGAACATTAAACATCTTTACTTTAGAATAATTTGGAGTTGGAAACAATAAACCACTCAAGTTTGAGTTTTTAACAGATTATTAAAATATTAATGCTATAATTATGTTATTTAAAAATATGTTGATAGATATTTATTTAAAGAATTTAAGAAAATTATGTAAAGTAAAATTAATACATTTAATTGCATTTTTACTTTATTTTTAATTAAAAAAATAAACCTGCAATGTAATCTAGTTTAAATATAAAAGAAATCTCATTATTAGATGATTAAAATATTAGTGACAGAAATGTATTATTAAGAATGGTGTGAAATAAATTTAAGAATATTGCATAAAGTGAAGCAAATATTTTTAATAGGATTTTTGCATTATTTTTATTAATAAAAAATAATTGTACAAAGTAATCTAGTTTAAATGCAAAAGTCTCATTATTACATTATTAAATTATTAATTACATAAATATATTATTTAAGAATATAATGTTCATCGATCTTTATAGTTTGTGTTTAATAAATTTAAGAATATTAGATAAAGTGAAGCAAATATCTTTAATTGGATTTTTGCTGTCTTGTTTTTATTAAAAAAGAAAATAAGCGTGCGCGCTCTAATCTAGTTTAAATAAAAAAAAGAAACCTCAAAGCGTATAATGAAGTTGGTTGTGTGTCGGAATCTTTAAAACAAATTGCATTTATTAGTGAACCACGTATGTAGCTAATCGCAAATGCAACGATATCCTACATTCGTGTTTTCAAAGCAACGCGAACGCTACGAGCTAGCATTCTCTCTCCGATACGTTTCATAATTACTTCATTAACTCTTCTAAAGAAATAACTGCATTAACCTGCGCTTTTCTGATAAATCGAAAATTCAATTACCAAGTTATAATGTATGTTAAAGGAATTGTACGCGACGTTTTAAATTTATTTCGCGAATAAAATGCGGCCGGGAAAAAAGTTTTAAGTAGACTTTTAAGCCTCTTGTGTGATTTGTACGGCTAATTATATTTTACGTTTTATTTTTTTTATTTTTGATGTTGAAATCTAAATGGGGCATTTTTAATGTGCGTAAAATGCATTTGCATTTGTAAGCATGTCATAAATTCAGAGATCTGCAGCTCGTATACTCCTCACCAACCCAACCAACACATTATGCTATTCAACACGTTTACAGAAAAAAGGACTGTGCTGCAAGGAGGAAATGCAGTTAGATATTTACAAAATTTATTCAAAGTTTAGTCAGCTACTTTCGTATCATTAGCTTACGCTGACTTTAGAATTCACGAAATGTTCCCCGGCGAATGAACAAGGCCAAAATAAGCATAAAATTATTTGCGCGCAAATTTTGCAGCGTCGATAAAACGTGAAGACTGCAAATTGTTTTTCTATTCAAATCATTTAATTGCTAATTGATAGGTCGGCCGGCTTATGGTAACTGTGTGGCGAAAATGTGTGTTACATACGATAAATCAACTTATACCATAAAATTGTATGTAATAAAATCCAAGTGCAAATTTACTGAAATCAGAAACTGCTGACATTTGGTATTAGTTACGTGCTGGCTTTCAGATCATGTCGTTGCCAAATATACTTTCACATTTCAATCTGCTTTACCACAAAAAAAGCATGATTCGGAAAAAAATTACATGGATTTTTTATTATTACATATACGCGCGGTTTTTATATGCACTGGGTGAAAAATATTGACATCCTATTAGGAATTCCTTGGCATAATGCCTATACATCATCTGAATTTAATAGAATTTTTTCTTGAGGTATTTGCACTTGAAAGATAAGTGTTGAGGTATTAAAGTTAATGATCGGTAAGTTGGCATACATGCGCACCGTAATTGATGCAAATTCTATTTATGGATATAGTAAACTACGTTACATACATATATTATAATATTATAAACATTAGATATTATTGTATAGGTGTAATAACCTAATGCATTATGTCTGTCACATACCTGCAACTATTCAAAAATAGCCAGTAATTTTAAATGAAAATAGCTAAATGCATATTCTACTTCCTTGTTATTATCATATTTTAATATCAACAAAACATCAAATTACTAATTTGAATGATTGATTCAAATTTACACATATAATTATAGAAACAATGAAAGATTGAATTAACGCGGTTGTATTAATATGATATAACAAATTCGCTTTGAGCTTTGATGCATCAAAATTAATTTTATATTCAAGTGAACAATAATAATAATTATTATTAGAGAAAAATATGTTCCGCAAACGTTCAATACCAGAAATACATCGGTTTGCATTTCTCCACCGCGTATTAAATTTCAATTAAATAATAATATGCGTTATCGGATTGAGTATTATTGGTGCGGATTGGAAATTATACAACTTTATCAAAACATATACCATACATACATTATATATCAAAATAAAAACGTTTTAATTACAGCGAGTTGAATTACTAAACCTAATTTGTTTAGAATAATAAAACGGTATGTGGTGAAAATAAAATGCGAAAATCTAGTCAGCTCATATAAAACGGTTTCCAAGAATTTAGCGCGAATGATTAAGATTTTACGATAGTAAAGCGCAAGATTACATGCAAATACTTACATTTCGTAAAATGGAATAAAAAAAATAAATCGCAGACACATTGCAATTAATTATTGAGATGGAAGATTAATTAACATAATAATTATACTTGCAACTGTTAGAATTACTTATTTTAAATTAAATTTATCCAAATCATTATTGAACAAAGATTCTTTAAATAATTTAGGGAAATCGAGAAGAAAAAACTGTTTAAAATTTTGATAGGTGTACAGTTACATTAAATATAAGAATTTTACAACCCGGGTGCGTAAAAATCTCAGTTTATACATATAAATGAGATTTAAAAGATGCGTATTTATTGATCGCGTGTTCTTGAAAATTACATCAAAGAAGAATGTTGCCGTGCGCGAGATCGTCTTACGAAATCTTTTTGCAAGTTGAAAAATAATTCAAAAACCTGTCAAACTTTTAAAAGATACAAGGTGTAATGGTTACAGTTTTGAAAGTGCACATAATTTAATCTTCACGTGTTTTAAGTGAATAATGACACATGGGTACTAAAGCATTCGAGATGTTTCAATTTCAAGTTATTTCACATACACTCTTGTCAATTTAAACAGTAGTGAACATTTCCAATAAAATTCCTAATTAATGCACTTTAAACGCCCAACTGAAAAATTCGTAATACGGCTTTTTGTAAGATTACATTAAAACCCTCTTAGTGCTTGCAGCTTTATATTTTTCTCTAAATTCCTTGCAGTAACACTTTACCTACTTTTCAAGCAACAGCGCAAAAAAACCATCCCCACAACAGCTCTCTTATTGTTTACTTTTACCACATTGACCTTAATGAATGTACCGTTGAGAAAAGCGTATTAAGCTCTACTTCATTGCAAATTCAACTTCATATAAATGTAACACAAAAAAAGCGTTTATTGAAGGGATCAATTGATTGCGCGCTCGCTAATATAGTATACTAACGATAAGTACCTCCTTTTAATTATTTTTTACATGATGGAAATGTTTTAGGATTATTTGTACATACTTTTACCTAACGGATTAAACATCAAATTCAATTTTACTACAAAACATGTTTCATTAACATAAAATGTAATATTATTATATTACAATACAATTTTAAATATAAAAAGTCATTTTACAAGAATTATTATCATATTTAACTTAAAATAGTTTGAATTATTTTTTATATGATGCAAATGTTGATGAGTTTCATGATTTTTTCACTTTCCACCTATCGGATTAAACATCAATTTCAATATTTACTACTAGAAAACATTCCTCATTAGCATAAAATGTATGATTGTTATGTTACAATATACAACTTAAAAGTTAAAAAGTCGTCGTCTTAGAAAAGTTTTAACATATTTAACTTATAAAAGTTATGCGCAGTAACGTCTGTACCTAAAAGTAGAAATGCCGACGTTCTGATTTAACAAAAATACGGATTTTAAAACTTCCCAAAAGAATTTTATCAAATTTTGGAATAATAACTGTCTGCGCAAGTATTCAAACTTGTAGTATGTAAGTAGAATGAGAATATAAGATTCCAGGTGTCAAATATTTGGTTCGTGGGCATAAAGTTAGTAATAATGCAATTTAGAAAAGACGCATCACATAGAAAAGGGCATGTTTTGTGCCATATCGAATTTTTAACGCATATGAGCGTAGTTATCATCTAGTTTCAAGTAGGGAATATTTTTATTACATTGGTAAATAGGTTTAGTGTTGGAGGGAAGCAATTTTAGGCGGGCAGTGATGCGGTAGCAATTTTATGATATTTTCTTATATCCTTTTTGTGTACTAGAGAAATAAAATGAGTATATTGGTGTAAGGTATATAGAAGGTTGATTCTGGAACAAGGGAGCGAATCGTAGCATCAGAACCATCGATGTTCGATGCATATGAAAATAAGAGACATGTGCTTTCTTTATATATTCCTTCTATATATGTGACATGTCTCTATTAGATTCTAAGAAATTTATGGAATTTTTACAATACAATGCGATTTTCTATGCTTGATATATTCCAAAGTATTTCATTCATATCTTCTTCCTTTACATTTTTTTATTTCTAATATTTATTGCATTTATCTATAGCTATAAAATATGTAAAGTGCTTGATATATTATGGTTTTGCATAAATAAATAATGTGATTTTATTATGTACAAAGATTATATTGTTTTGGTGTATTACATTTTTTTATGAAGGTTATTTAAAATTTAATTACATTTTGTTTCCACCGCCCTTAGATTCTTTATAAACGCATATGTGTAATATTTTTTATTCCATGCTATACGAATGTATCGTATATTATTTGCTTATATGCTGGTAGATTTCATATGAAGACCAGATTAAATATGATTCACTTTTATTATCATCCAATTGACATTATTAAAACTGATATAAGTTTAAGTTAAATATTGTTTAAATAAAAGTTTGCAACTAAACAAAATTGGCCCACAATGATATACACTAAGAATGCAATAGATAGTACTAATTATTGTTTGAAAAGTTGGTATTAACTGATTTATTACCATTGTTTAATTTCTCAAACGGGTAAAACGTTTCGGTAGACCTTTAATAATAATGTTTAAAAAATAATTTAATAATAATAATCCAATTTCAGTGAAATGATAATATCTAACTAGTTAGCTAGCTATCTTAGTAGAACAAAAGCACAAAAGTATACAAAGCTTCATAAATGAAAATATTTGTTTACAACAAAATAATACTAACGTTATCTAATAGGATCCTATATTACTATGCTCACAATACACTTGAAACAGGATAAATATATAATACAATAACTATTTTTAATAAAATTTTATTGTACGTATAATTTGCTCTTCTAGTTTTAGAAAACATCAATGTATTTTGAACCATTATTAATGTACAGCAATAACAGTGGACGTTATTATGAAATAAATTTATAAATGGTACATTGAAATAAATTCATGGTTATAGAATTAATGAATAATTTTAAATATTAATAACATGTATGGCATATATAATTAAATTATGCTAAATTGTTGTACATTAACATATTTGGGTATATACTTTAAATTAATTACATAGTTATTTGTTGAGCTTGCATTATGCAACTATAAATATCTCCAATAATCTATAATTAACCACTAAATATGCAACGCAAAATTATTTACCAAACATTTCATAAATATCCTTAAAATTTATCGTTTTACATTCAATATGATTAATATATTAAAAGTATCTAATGTGCAATTTTCAATTATGCGCTTTGTGGATAGTTTGTTAATGAAAATTTTATCTACATAGGTAGGTATATGTTTTTACATAATTGAATTATCAATGTATCTACTCTCATAATTAATTGTCACTTACTGATTATTATAAACTATATTAAACATATAATAATTAAAAGTCAAACAGTACAACTGATGAAAAATGACAAATTATTTAAGCTTTATTTGGTTTTCAAGAAAATTCATAAAATTGGTTTAATAATCCATGTATTAATTTGTTGAATGGAATTGTTTTCAATTAAAATAATTAAAATTCCCAGTAGAAAAATAACAATTTTAAAATATAATCATTTTTATACGTAGTATTCTTAAGTATTTATTTATAAAAAATGCAATTCTTGAAATTCATAATCTTTAAAGCTTTAATTAGTATTTTTAGAATCTTTTAATTATCGAACATAATTAAGTGAACCTTAATGAGCACTATCAGCCACTCACAAGTCCTTCTCAGTAAACAGGTAAATTATTGTCAAGTTCAGCTCAGATTCCATTTCATATATAGAATGTTATGCACCTAATATTTTTGATTTTCAATCATTCGTATGAATTTGCGAATGACTAAATAAAAGTATCCGAAACATTAATTAATATCAGTACAATTGCATTTTGAAAGAAATTTGTTATTTGCACGCATTAGCGAAGCGAGAAAATTAATGGGATATAATACTAAAAAATCAAAAAGAAGACGCAAAAATTATGAAGGAGTGATGGCAAAACTGGTAGGTTAATTGCACTCTAACAAATAAAATAGGTAAAAAAGCTATCTATTGTAAACTCGTCGTTTAATATACAAACATCACATTTGTAATTATCAGGGATGTGTCTTGTAAACTGCATTCTGTATGGACCATCTCGAACATAATTCACATCTAAACTATCATCCGTTGCCTTTTCCAAATTAGCGTCATTACCCCGTTGGGCAAATTTTATTTCAAGGAGATGTGAAGAACAATCTAGTGTAAATTATATCTTAAAATATTCAGCAATGCACAGCAGAATTCTTTTTTGTATATATATATTATCAGATCAAGAAATAATTATTGTATATAAAAAATTTGGTTTCAATTTTTATGCGCATTTCAGTTGTAACAGAAAACTCGAAATATTATATGCAAGGGCTGCTAATTTATTTGTTGACGAACTGTCGTCATTTTGCATTATGTTAGCTTACACAATGTTTGCAAGGTACTGATGCGTTTTTCTGATCTCTACACTTAATAATTTTTAAGATAGACCAGGTTGCGGCATTACCCGGCGGTCGCCATTACCCAACTTTTCCCTAATACTTATGAAGAAAAATTAAACCATATTTTCCTTCGGTTATTTGTGCTTCTATAATAGATATTATTATCTCTTTTTTAGAATTTTATGTAAACGTAGGTAATACTGGAAAGTCAATGATTTTCCACCTAAGATAATATGCAACAATGCATTAAAATAAAATGAAATGATGCTCCAGAGCAAAATTAGATTAATAAATGAATACGATAAAATCAGTGTGCTATAGTGGTTGTGTGTGATTATTCCGGCAGTTGCAATAAACGTGAAACACAATGCATGATGAACTTTGAAATTATTAAAATGTGATTTAAAGGGTTATAAATTAGTTGAAATATTGCTGGCGTTTTTCCCATAATGCGTTTGCGCGCAAAACGCCCTCGCTAGAGCCGTAACGCTAAAACGTAGGGTTAAAACTGATTTTTTGATTGCACCATAGATCAAAACACTCAATTTATTGTTTGGTAATAAATTTATTATTGGATTAGTGCAATCCTGCTTTGTTTGCGATTACTAATTCACATGGCGAGAATTTATTCTAAGAGAAAACTGTTCGGCTTTTTTGTGCGGGAAGAAAGACATCGAACATGTAAAATAGCTTGTGCAAGTTCAATTTATTTTGTGCAATGGTCAGGAGCAAGAAAAGATAGATTTCGAAGGGTGAGCAAATTTTTCTGTTTGGCTAGTGAGAAATAGTGAAAAACTTTTTACGTTAATGGGGTCATGGTGCCCCGCAAAATACAAACTGCTTGTAATATATAAATTCCTAGAGACAATCAACACGTCCACATTTCAATTTCGACAAAAACCGAAATGAAATTCTCCTTACAATAAATCAAACTAATTACCTACTTACTTCTAGCTCAGTAAATATTTTCGCACAATTTTATATTAAAAAATAAAAAACGATGAGTTTTGCATCAAAAGAATCTTTCTAATTATTGATCAAAGGTTGTAATCAGCATTTTTGCTTGTGCGCTTTATTATTCACAAATCAATTAAAATTTCTTGCAATATAAAAACTACTATGTTTATGTTTAAAATTGAATTTTAATTAAAAACTAAAATAGATTATGTAATGTTTCAGATGTTGTTCGCAAGCTTTGATCTTTCACCGTTTGATATTTCTTGAAATAAATATTATTTCTTAACCTAATTAGAAATAACATTTATAAATCGTTGAAATTTTCATTTAACAAAATAAATCATTAAATATTCTCTGAACAAATATTGAACTAATAAAAACAAATATTCGGCTTGCTATTCAAAAATTGGTTAGCTACCTTTGGCTTTGAAATTGTTTTGTGTGCGCTTCAACATTAACACAAATGACAGTTTTGTGTGACGATGTGACGATTAATTTATCTAATTATTTTGCAGCAGCATTTTGAAAACACAAAAAATGCGAAACGGTTGGTGTTTTCAACAAAACCATATGGCAATTTCGCTCAAATTTCATACAAATCGAATTACACACTTTTGAATATAACGTGTTAGTGGAAATATTTTCGATGCCGCGCGGCGCTAAAACATTTGCAATTCTCGTTTGCTCAAAATTTTAATACAGTTTCCACTTTGTCACGCTTTTATGTAACACATTTTGTATATAGCTAGCTAACTATAAATATGCATAAAATAATTTATTTTTACGCCGTATCTGGCGTGAAAATATTTTATCGCTCGTTTTGCTTCCACACAAAAAAAACACAGAGAACATGCGAACAATAAGTCTAACTATATGTATATGTATACCGTTGAACAACAATAAACATTTCATATAGACAGATAAAAGCATGTCTTAAATCTTGACGCCCATTCATTTAAGAATAATCAGTTTCTTGTTGCTCATTTTTTATCGTTTTCACATAACTTATTGGGAAAATAACATGTTTTGCAACACAACTTAGGGTGGAGTAATTATAAATCTAAGCGAAATGTGATACATATACACCCCACTAATGTGAAATAGATCGACGCATTAAACGCTCAAAATTAATATGTATATACATTGAATAATAATGATTTTTATTAGCTCGCATATATGCACATGTACACACTAATATACTATCTAAATTAATATAAAAAAAATCCGAATTAATGTAACTCAGTATCACAAAATCAAAAAAAGGACTAAAATCATGAAAGAATAATGACGAAACTGGTAGGATAATTGCACTCTAACAAATAAAATAAGTAAAATAGCTACATATTGTAAACTTGTCGTTAAATATCCAAAAATCACATTTGTAATTACCAGGATGTCTTGTAAACTGCATTCCGTATGGACCATCCCAAACAAAATTCATATGTATACCATTATTCGTTGCCTTTTTCAAATTCATGATAAATATAGCTAGGAGCGTCATTACCCCGTTTTGCAACACAACTTAGGGTGAAGTAATTATAAACTAAGCGAATGTTGTTATATACACCTTACTAATGTGAAATAGATAACCGCATTAAACGCTCAAAAATTATACATTGAATAATCATGATTTTTAATAGTTCACATATTATATGCGCTCCAAATTGCGCATATTGAAGAGTAAATTTTCCTTGAAGACTACTACATCACATTCGATGCATTTATGACATCGTTTAAGCCAACTTTCAATTCCGCTCCAACGGAAAAAATCGCATTTGTTCCAAAGTAACATTTCCAGAGAAATGCACGTTATTTTTTACTAAAAACAAATTTTATACGGATTCTGCATTATTAATGCGATAATAAAACAAGAACTCAATATTTTTTACACCGGCGGATATTATTTGCAACTTCACATTTTACGTCGCATACATTGTATTGTATGTGCCCATTTCATTCGCTTCAATTTTAAGATCCATTATTTAGAAACAATAAAATTTCTATACCAGCCAATTCTCACCGGTAATTCTGCTTCTTTTTTCTGCTGATTAACGCGACAATCTATTCAATTGTGGATTCAATTGTTTATAAATAATGAGTCAACTAGCTGCGCAATTCATTGATAGATATTAAGTTTCCATTCCGCACTTGAAGGTTATGATGCATTTGTATATTTTCATTCGCATTTTCTAATACAAATATTACTTGATAGCCTACGGCATGACTTTAAATATCAATAATAATTAGTATCTAGTATATTAATGTTACATCCGGGTATTAAATAATTACGAAAAATCAATAAACTATACAAGTGTATTGTAGAGTAGTGGGTGGACTTAAAGTAACATCAAATTAAATTGAATACATAGTAAGGTATAACATTAATTAATGTTTAATATTTTTTTAAATAAATATTTGGTACGTAAATGATATTTTTAATATCATCATAAGTAATTTAAGTAAGTAAATCATAACCATTGTAATAAACATCTGTAACAATTTTCACATCAAAACATTCATTAGTTTTTGTTTTATTACAATATTGAGCAAAAAAGTTGCATTAAATTTTGTTTGGGGAATGAAAATTTAGATGTAGAAATGTTCGAAATTTTGCAAAAAATCTTCTGGGACCATGTTTTGTTGGAAAGCAATGCTTACAAGTGGTGGAATCAGTTAAAAGAAAGTCGAAAAGGCTTTGAAGACCCTTGCCGACTTCAAGAAAACCAAAGAAAATGTGCTTGGCTTTCTAAATATGTGTTGTTGGTATGCCGAAAGAGTTTGCTATCATTCTGGAAGATATTTTGAACCTAAAACCTGGAAAATGTTGATTCTCTCTCAATGTACTAATTCTTAGTGACTTTATCACCAAAAATCCTGTGCATATCGATCCACAAGTACCGAATTCGTCTTATTTAGTATCGTATCACTTATCACTATCTTAGAATTTCAAAAGACCACTGTGGAAAAGCTGTTTTGGGACGATAGAAAAAATGAAGCATAATCGCGGCATGCACTTTTAGCATCGTATAACATTCGCCGTAAAACAAAAACTAAAAAATGTTTTGACTTATTTGTTACCAACGTTTATTACAATGCGTACAAAGTTTTACACCTGCATAGAAGTAATCGTCTACCTATGTTAAAATTAATGATTAAATTAGTTATTGGCTTGCATAAAGTTTACATCGACTAATCGTATTATAAAGACTTTGATCAATATTAACAGGCGATAATTATCAGTCATTAGTTAATAACATACAAGATTTAATGACGATTTTCTACAGATTAGTACTCGTATAATAATTTACAAATCGTATGCAGATTTTCACGTTAAATCAAATTCATACAACGTTAATCAAATCGCAGTTTGTTGCTGCCTGTCTGTTTAACATAAAACTATTATGTGCGCTATAATATACAAACGAAGATAAACCCGAAAAAAACACACAACTTTTATAAAGTTGCTTGTTTAGATCGTTCGCTTTATACGTTTTTGATAGCCGCAAATATAAAGAAGTTATTTGTCACGTTTTACAACACCCACCCTGTATTTTTATCCATTCGAATAATAAAAACGGGAAGCATTTCGGTTGTGCATATATAAAAATATATTATATATCTTACAGAAAAATGAGTTGCAATTTTTGTTTCGAAATGCAAAAAGTGGTAAACGTAAAACGGTTTTTTCTCCAAGGAAATTGTATTTTTATATTTCAAATGCAAATTGCATATTTCACATAAATTCACTTCTAAAACACCTCCGTTGCAACATTCTTTTTTTTATCTTATGAAAATCAAAACGTTGAATGAATATGTAGTCAAAGTCGATGTCGAAATATAAAGTAAAGAAGATTTTTTGTGCCGTCGTGTATGCGTAAACTCGTAAACGTACCCTTTGAAGCCATTCAATTTAGCACGGAATCAAACCATAATTGATGATGATTAATAGTTTGGCTATTAGCCACTTGGGGCGCTGCGGCACAAATGACAAACACATATGGCCGCCGCGTTTGTGTTAGATGTGCAGTGCGAGTTGTTATAAGTTTATAATGTTTTAATCAATTTTTTGTATGAATTTATACAAAACTTTTCTACTAAATTATTATTTAAAGCATGTTTTAGTGTTTTTTGTACGTGTTGTTAATCATCGAGTGCCTACAAACTTATTATCTAAGGTAATGTAAACATATTTATTGGTTATGTATAGAAATTTTTGTTATTGTTTTTGTTTCATGTGCTACAAGTAGATAATACAAAATAAATAAATACACCACGCTGTATATACGTGTCTGATGCACTTCTAATCGGCTTTAGCGTAAATGATAGCTGTTATTAAAACCATGTCCATGGTTAATTATTCAATTAAGAATAATTAAAAAAAATATTAAGACAAGCACAATTGATTCGATAAACACAAACGCTTTCTAGGTTGTGTATCTCATTTTCGTGCAATCTTTACGCTAAGGCATGGCATTTTTCTAGAGATTTGTGACGATTAGGGACGTGTTTACCTGTGTTTTGGTTTCCATTGTCATTGAAATATTTCAAAACGTGATAGAACGTATTTCTATCGATTTACATGCTTTTTTGAGAACTTGTGTGAGTTAGAATCATTGATAAGTGTTATTGTGACAGTGAAAAATGGTGGCGATAAATTTTTCAGCGATGCGAAATCAAGAAAAATATTTTCGTTTAAAAATTTGTAATGTGCATTTATTACATAAGTTAGAATACCAGATTGCACATCCGGTCATCGTCATCGTCCACAAGCGAAACTTGAGACGATTTTGACCAATAATAACAATGACGCGAAATGAAATACGAAATGTCGTTTAACTGCAGACTTATTTTTATTGCATAAAGCATTGTTATTGAAGCTTTATCTAAAATATTTGAACAACTTGAAATATAAAGTAATAAAAATGCTCTTTCAACATTGAACTTTCAGATATTGCTTCAAAATCTAATCGTTACTTCAACAAATAGTCGCAGCCACTATAAACTTGCAATTATCAATAATGATTTTGAATTAGATCATCGTCTATCATCTGATTGTGAGATGTGATTGATCGAGCTTGTTTATGTTCATGTTTTTTTGGCGATGATGGGATGGGTGCCAATTAGATCATCGCATACATTGAAACAATGTTTATTGCTTTGACAATATGTACATTCAGCTTTCTACTTGTAATATAATTAAGCATTATCAATTTTTGATGCACAATTAAGTTTAAACATCATCAAAGCAAGCGAATTTGAATTAATATTGCAAAATGCTTTTGCTAGGAGATTTATTATTTAGGATTTTCTTTAAAATTAGGTCATGTTGTAAATCAACATCGTTTTAGGTGCAAATTATATGTTTACAATTGCGAAAAATAATATACACAGTTAAAAATGAATTAGCGCTCGAAGGATTTTGTTAATAATTAAGTACGTCTTATTTACAACAAACATAAATAGAAAATTTATCGTAGGCAAATGCAAATTTACCTACAAATATTTACAGTTGCAATTTTGTACATGATTATAACCACATATTTTAATATAATTTATAAATGATAAAATGCAATAAATGAAATATTTTTGAAATTATAGTTATGCCGAAATTTAATTATCTGCGGTTAATGTTCGCTATATAGATTTATTTATTTTTATAAATAATTACTCTTTTGTCTGAAATTAATTTGTTTGCATACATAATTAAATTCCGTATTTACTCGTCACTCAATCTTTTAGTTTAGTTTTGGTTTTGGGAATAAATAAATCTCGAATATAAGACGAAACGTGTAATAATTAATATATTTATACTCTAAATTACTAATAAAAAAACTTGTTTTTATGTAGTATAACATTTTTTATTACCTCTTTTTGCAAAATGCAAATATGTGCAAATGCGAGGTAATTTTGAGGAACCCAATGGGACCCACTTGGTTGGGAATTAGATTTGCTCATTAATAAAAGTAATGATTCGAAAGAATTGAAAATAGTTGAAACATATTGGGTGGAAACACCAATCATGTGGGAATCCCATGGGATTATGGACGTAAATAATAATTTGTAAAATCTTTCCTGTTAAATTTGCACCCAATACTACGATAACTTTGGAATTCCAGTAAGTCCCATGTTTCTATGAGACTCTGGTGATCTTGGAGAAGGTGTGCGGAATCCAGTTTCTGTCACTGAGCGGAGTGTTCTGCATTTTTTGCAACATTTTATCTAAACATTGATATGTAGCAGCCTTTACGTTTGCAAATAAAAATTAACGTAAAATTAACGTCGTTTAAGCAACTAAGCAGGAAAATTGAAAGCTTGGCACTACTTTGTGATTTCCACATTTTTTTGCTTTTGTATGAAATTTTGCCTAAGATAATCCTAGGTTGGTCTGTTATAAATCAGATGATGCGACTAAGCAGAACAGTAGTATATTACCTACTCAGAGAAAAACGGATAACTTCATAATGACATTCAAATTTTGGAAATAGAAGTGTGTATATGTAAAGAGTCCTAACAATTTTTCGGCATCAATCTAACTTTACAGACAAATATTGGCATTGTATTATTCTTAATTACCGAAATATTTGCACAGTTAATATTCAAAATATATTATCACATAGAATTAAAATCATACGCATATCTATTTTAATAAAGCTTGAATAAATTATGTTTATTAGGCATATTATCTCCAAGCGCAAGAATTAGATCATCTTTTTTATTGTATGCAATATATTAATTTAATTGGCGCTTTGTCATTTTTCTGTTTTTCTTATTAATCAATTTATGATCATGCATATAGTATAAATTGTATTTAATTGATTTAATTACATTTTTTGAACAGTTTGCAATTAATTGCTCGTTAATTTAATAAAAGAATGATTAGAGCAATAAGGTGGCAATTTAAAAACGGTATAGTTTATGGTTGTAATTCTGCAATGTGTTATTATGGAAATTAGCAATTTGTGTACCAATCATTGAAGCGACCAGAATTTGTTGCGATTAATTTCATTCATTCAAGTATATCTGCATATTGATAATTCGTATATTTATTAACGTTTGGCTGATAAGAGTGTGTAAATGTAGAGGCGATTTAATAAGAATGCTCGCGCAAAAAAGTGGAATGTATTAAGTTACTATTTTCCGCATTTTGTTCCAGTTGAAAACGTTAACATGAACATTTTTCTATTTCATCTATTTCGTGATAAAAACGCTCGAATACAATATCAGTTTTAATAAAATATCATTTGTGATCGTTTTTCGCTCGTTGTTTTTTTTACTTTATTTTAAATAATAAATATCCGTTACGGAATTTTGCGTTTAAAGAATGTGAAATATGACGATGAAATTATATTGTTGAACGGCGGCGTTCTACAAAATAACGATTAATTTGTCGCAATTATAAACATTTTTACGCTTGCATGGTGGAATTAATAATATTCAATAGGAGATAATAAACAATGCCTGCCATTATTGCGTTTCATGTATGGAACAATTTCGTAGATTAATTTCATGTTGTGAAAAAAAAACTGGTTTGGGTACGTCAAATTTTATACTATTTTTGCGTGTTTTTTGAAGCTTTTGTTACAATTGTGGTAACTTTTAAACGTAATAAAATTATTCATTCATTACCATTTTATGTAGCTCTAGTTTAATTTTTTGCGGTTACATTGACGTTATGTTGAAAATAAAAATGTGTTTTAACTAAAATACTATACAATTATCTGTTTATAAATATACACATACATGTTTTGTTTTTTTATCGCAATTATTATTTATCGTATGATTGACTAATTGAAGAAATTGTGGAGAATTTTAATCAATGGAAAGTTTATGTAGCTAATTATAAGTGAATAATTATAATAGGAGATTCTGAAAGTACAATATATAAAATGTGTTTTCTGGAAATTTATTTTATTATATTATTTCGTATGGACAACAACAAATTTTTACTCTATTCATTGCTGTAAATTATTGAATTATACATGCATCATACAGAACACACCTATATACTCTTGTACATAGGAATTTAACAAAAAAATATATTTTAATAAAAACATATTTTGATTCTTGCCCGCGGCTACAAAAATATTTATGTTATAAAAAATACGCGCATTTTTCTGAACATGAACAATGAATGCATATTCATAAATTCGCTACTACTTTTTGTATTTTAGCCCCAAAATATAAATTTCTTGCATTATTTTCCTAACAATAATATTATTTCAAGATTCTAGATCTTTCACTTAACGCGATTGGCAATATCTCGCTTAACGCATTTTTTTGTGTCGCTTCTCTTAACGCGATCAACACTCTTACTTAATAGAATTCGCGACCTCTTTTCGCTTACTGCTATTTACCATGCCTCGGTTAACGTGTTTTTTCAAACACTTCTCGTTTAACGCGATTAGCTACCCCTCTCGCTTAATGTGTGATCTACGAACTTTCGCTTAACACAAATAGCAACACCTCCTTTACGCCACTGGGTTCAATGGTTTTTCAAACATATCTCTAAATATTAAGATGATTGGCTTCTGTTATCACTCGTTGTTTACAAATTCTCAGTCCTTTTAACAATGTATGTGATAACCTATAAATTATTATATATTAAGAGTGTTATTTTCGAAAAGTTTATCAACCATGGCACTTTTATAGGGGCTGTTGAAATGTGTAAAATCAGATTAATTAACCAATCGTTAATGTAAATTGAAGTCACGTTTTTAATTAATCTAGTAAATCAATGAGCACAATGTGTGAATTCTATTTATACAAACGTTGCATTGAAATTGAATTTTCTTTCATTAGCAATTATATAAATAGAAAGTGCTTTTATGAAATATTGAAGCCGGTAAAGGAAATTAATATACATATATGCGATTTAAAAATAGTTTTTTGCTGCTGCATATAGCGCGCGCTTTTACGCCTTTATATTTAGGATGAATTTATTACTCACCGAAAATTCGTCCAGCTCGTATAGTTGGTATATTTTTAAATGAATGTAAAGGGGAACGTGATACCTTCGTACATAATTAGTGAGAAATTATTTTAGTTTTTATTTTCATGTTGTTGTTAAATGTATTGCACGTGTACGAGTATTAAGTCGGTTTATAGAAAATCTTTCTCTCTGCATGTGAGTGCGGAACGAACGATTTGCATATTTATGTGAAAAAATTTCGGTATTAGTAACGGTAACAATAAATTAATATTTATAACATATGTACCTACGAATGGTTTGTACGAATTCGCATGCATATACTATATGAGATTAGTTCTTTATTTGGAAGGGAAATTGCTATAGATTTTTAATGGTCAGCGTAACGATTGTGCTTTTTGATGATGTTTTTATCAAGCAAATAACAGCCTCCAGCGATGATTTTCTTTACGTACTTTACATACTTACTTCATTTCGAGTTGTTGAACGTAGCAACAACATAGGAAAATTGATTGCTTAAAATGAACTTTATTGTAATTTTGCAATTAGGTGAAAATGTTGAATGTAAACAAGCGGGTCAGATTTATGAGTTTTTATCTCGTCGTTTGTATTGGAATAAGTTAATTAAAACTTCAACGAACGCCTATCAAAACGCACTACCACCTACTTTTAATTTCTATTCCAAACGCTCGTTTATAATGAAAAATTTGTAAAATTTAAATTAAAAATATCAATACTGCTATGTAATACTAACTTGTAGTACTAGTAGTATGTAGTAGATATTTTTTCCGCAATTTGAGATTGCATTTCTATGTTTTAACTAAACACAATTTTGTATTCAATGCAACCATGTGCACCTTAATTTTAAAAACTTAATCAAATTATTGCGTCTATTTAGAATTCTGCAAACATGCGTCCATAGTTAAACCATTTACAAATACTCAATTTTAAATAGTAATAAGTTCCTTTTAAATAATGCTCACAGTCGTACTAGTAGTCTTTATGCAAAAACATGTTGTGTGTTCATTTAAAAACTTGCTTATATATAAATTCGCTTCCATGTTATTGCATTTCAAATTCGTGTTTACGGATATAAATAATTCGAATTGATTGATTTCCATTGTTGATGGGTTTTAGTCAGCCGAACAGCATGATTTTTTAATTTGCGGCAAATGGGAAAAGAATGGGTTTTACTTTGTCGCAAGATCCGTCGAGCGAGGTAGTAGCAGCAGTTTTTCAATAAGACAATGACAAATAAACAATTATATGACAGCGTGTCTAATTGTATTGCTTTTCAAGCCAACCTTACTGCATTGATTATTTGTGCGTGAAGAGTCGAGATAAAATTTTAATCACAACCGATTTCATTCTTTCGCTGAGAGTTTGCACAGAAAAGTTGCTTTAGCCAAACAAGCTATGAAAATGAGTCAAATTATCTGAAATGTTCAGAATTTTATCTATTCATTCTAAAAGTAGATGAAAAGCATACTTTTGGGGTTTATTACAAATACCATAGCTAAAAATTATTCGTTATATTTTCCACGTAGTTTCTATAATTTGGTTGTCAATTTAGGTTTGAATTTGATTAATTTATTAAAAATTTGCCTTTTATAAAAAATAATAATTTTGAAATAAAAAATATACCAAAAAGGATAGCAACACCTCAGTGTTTAAATATGTTTTTGGCTTAACTTATAAAGTGAATACTATGTAACTATACATAAAATAGAAAATACACTTAACTCACTTTTAGTTGCACTTGGAAATAGAAGGTCAAATACTATTTCAGAAACGCAAAGTCTAGGATTTGTGATTAAGTGCTAGAAAATATGAAAGCTACTTAAAGAATCCAATAAACAGTTTATTTAATTCTCCACGTTAATAATTTGTTAAATGCATTAAAATAACTCAAATGTTTTAATCTTGAATGAAAGGTTCTAGAGGCATATGTGTAATAATCTATTTTTAACAAAGAATTTTAATTTAAATATGAAATGCATCTTCTTCCGGAAATAAAATCCAATTATTAATCTTTATGTTCGAGTGTGATGACTGCGACTCTATATAGTTAATTGGGAAGGTTATTTTAGATTAAGATATGATTTGTAACAAAGCTAATTAGATATATTTCGATAGAGCGCAAAGTGCAATTGAAATATGGGGACTTTTATTTTTTGCGAATAAATTTCAGGCGTCTGTTATAATTATTCCGGGAAAGTAAGAAATATTGAACATAAGTGGCAAATACTTTAAGTGGCAATAATTAATCTAAGTAACTTATATTAAATGACTTCGAGTGGCAATTAGGAATTTGAGTGGAATTTTAAATTTTGTATTTACTATGAATACAAGTGTAATAATTGCGTTTCTAATTTCTACCTAATTATCCTTACACGGGGGCTATTTTATCTTGAACGTTTTTAACAACTCGCGCGTTGCTTGTAGTAATCTTTCAAATTAACTGCATCTGTGTTGTCGGAGGTTGTTCAAATATCATAATTATATATTTTCATTCAACACGAAGCGTTTACGTATTATTAGCTGCGAGATTCTACTCTACATTAATTGGAGCACAGAGTAGATATGTAAAATGTCAAGGCCTTGCCGTAATTGAAATCTTCAATTTCGGGGAAGAATGAAAAAAGAGGTTAATTTAATATTGATTACACTACTCTGTTTAAGAAATTTTCAGATTATCGTAATTATTACTTATTAAATTAGAGGGGTTTGGGGGAAGTACAAAAAGGCGTCGTGGAATCATTTACATTTCCTCTTTTTGTTTAATGAATTCTATGATTTTTTAAATAGACCAAAAAGATCGTGTATTTAAAAGATTTAGGGCATTGGCATTTTAATATTTGAGAGGGAATAAATAATGCCTAACTTAAAAGAGATTAACAAATTTATCGCTTGAATCTTTATATTTTGTTTAATCAAATATTTGTAAATACATTCTACCGTTTCTTCTACAATACAATATTATTTTGACGTATAGGGGAAAGTTGGGAAATGGCGACCGCTGGGTAATGACGCAACCTGGTCTATCTTAAAAATTATTAAATGTAGAGATCAGAAAAACGCATCAGTACCTTGCAAACATTGTGTACGCTAACATAATGCAAAATGACGACAGTTCCTCAACAAATAAATTAGCAGCTCTTGCATATAATATTTCGTGTTTTCTGTTGCAAGAAATGTGCATCCAATTTAAAACCAAATTATTTTTATATACAAAATAATTATTTCTGGATCTGATAATAAATATACAAAAAGCTGTGCATTGCTGAATATTTTAAGATATAGTTTATACTAGATAGCTTTTCACATCTTCTGGAAATAAAATTTGCCCAACGGGGTGATGACGTTCCTAGCTTAATTTGATATGAGTTTGGAAAAGGCAACGAATAATGGTTTAGATGTGAATTATATTCGGGATGGTTCGAACGGAAGGCAGTTTCAAGAAAATCTCTGTTAATTACAAATGTGATTTTTGTATATTTAAGGATAAGTTTGCAATAAGTAGCTTTTTTACCTATTTTATTTGTTAGAGCGCAATTACTCTATCAGTTTTGCCATTACCCCTTCATGATTTTCGCGATTTTTTTATGTTTCAATATTGAATTACATTAATTTGGAAACTTTTTATATTCATTTAGTATATTAATTGCTCTTTCATGTACATTAGTTGCAATTTATTCGTTATTTGTGATTTATGAACAATCACCAATTATGTTTAGGGGTGCGGGATTCCCCCACTCTCCCCTATTTATTATATTTTTCTTATTAATATGCATTATTTAATATTAATATTTGCTTTTCATGTTGTATATACGGTACCAATGCGGCATATATACCTACTTATTGTATGTAGATTTGAAATATTAAATAATATGAAAAATAGATTTTTAATTATTCATAAAACATTCGTATATATGTATTTTTGAAACAATTCGTATACGATGATAAATATTTAAGAGATGACTAATTTCTTAAACGAAACGAAAACAACTACCGTATATTTATGGATCCGAGCATACATAAATTTGCCGCATAAATATATCATAAAAAATACATGGTATTTTAAATTTTACTTCTGCAAAAATGAATTTCAAACGTATTACCTTCGCAAATTATAAACTTTAAAGCAGTTTTAGTTCGCCGTTCAACGCGAAACGCATAACTTTTTGCGATACCTAATTTTGGTTTATTAACTTAAACTTTTATGCTTTCGTTATATGAAAAAGAAAATCAAAATACTGTTGAAGAGATTACCCCAGTGAAGTAGAATTTTAAAGAAAATAAACTTGCAAATTTATTGCTCCGAAAATGTGCGTATGTTGGAGATTATTTATAGTATTTACCATCAGCAGACAAAAATGGAAAGTAATAGTAGTATTTCTGAATTACTGCGCGATGAAGCAAATAATAAGTCGTCTACTAATGTTATCTGCGAGTTATTGATCTTATTTTATTGACATATTAGTGTATGTTTAACTGTGTCACGACTGTTTATTCTAACATCTTAAGACCGACAAATGTATTATTATCTAACTCTATCTATTGTATTTATTCATATTTAAAATTTCTACATTTTTTATTTTATCGCGCGAGTGAATTTATTCTAGAATGTCTATATGTATGCATACGTTGCAAAACTATAATATATAATAGTAAACTTGATGAAAGTTTACATTCGTTGTTTAACAGGAAATGCATAAACTTTTTGCGATATAACAAATTTATATACCTCAACTGAAAGTTTGATGATTTTGAAAGAATCGTATTTAGTTGTTGAATAGATAGTGTGAAAGTTAATATAAACAGCATTTATATTAAATTTAATTAACGTTATACCAAAACAATTTTCGGTTGAAAACTTGAAACTTCTGCATTATAGGTACCTACTCACAAATATTAAATTGCGTTTTCCACACAGATATTTTAAAAATGATTTTTTATTATATGTATATCTATTATCAGGGTTGGAATGACTAAAATCAGTGATTTAAATCGCATTGATTTTTAAAAATAATCATTGATTTAAATCGCACATGCATCCATGATGCTTCCAGTTGAATTTTATGGCAAAATCTGTAATTATTTTGCTTTCTTTGGTTTTCTAACCGATAAAAAATTATTCGATACATGTGATACAAATTTGAAACCTAAAACAAATTAAACATACATAGACTAAAGAAACTAATCATATAGAGAACATTACAAAAATCGCACGATTATTCAGACAAATAAAAGATATATTATTAATTGTTATTTGTTATATCGTTACTCTAAGATAATCTCTTTTAATAGATAACTTTCAGAAAAATTGACATTATTTGGACCACATTTAGAAAGAAATAAAAAAAAAATGTGAAAAAACTGATGTTTTTCCAACCCGGTATATCTATTATATGTATTCTATTATCTGCATGGACGTTTGACCTTAGTTGTTATGGCATATATACAATAAAATTGTAATGCTTATTTAACAAGCTCCTAGTCAAGATAACTGTTGATGTTTGAACACATCATTTTACCGACATTTGCAATCTTCAAGGATCACTCAATACGTGACTAATAAATGATGAGGTTTTGATGCGCTTGGAGGAAATCATAGAATCCACGTAGGTTTAATTAACTTATTAGAGCTTTAATAAGATGGTGTTTCTTTTTCGTGTGACATGAGACGAATTTATAGCGCAGGATATTTACATATTTATAGATAGTCGATTGAAAATCACTCGTTACCTTTAATATTTGTATAATTGTTCAGGCAAGTTATGTGTGGTATGCAATATAATGAGCACGAAAATGTTTATTATTTGTTATAAAATATTATTTATTGCTGGATCGTGGGCTTGATGAAATGATCCTCCACTTACTTTTTAAACTTGCAGATGTGTTTATATATAAAAATATTTCTACGTGCTGATTATAAATGAAATTATGTTATAAATTATATCTACTGTCAGGCATTTTATTAGTTTGAAAATGCAAAAAAATTCTATATCTTAATATTAAATTTAATGTATATTTTTTTATTTCTATTTTTATTTAATTATTTAAACATTTTCTATAAATAATTTGGACTGATTTTATCATTTATCAACGATTTTTTAAAACTAGTTTTACTATTTCTAAGTCATGATGTTAAAAGCCCACCAATATATTTCAAAAGACAAAAAATCGTGTTTCTTATACTTATTGCAGAAACTATAAGTGCAATATTAAGATTTGCTTCAATATTTTTTATTTGTGAGACGAATGTTATTTATACCTTTTATTGCTTTCTTCTATTTTTATCACAACATATGAAAATATTTTAAAGGCCCACTAAAAACATTCCAAAACTCATGTTTTTTTTTATTCAATATCTAATAATGTAATCATAGTTCTAATGTTTTTGGTAGTTATATTAGACAATATTAATAACTACATTTTTTAACGCCTATTTACCCTTTTTCCTTCGTTTCTTACTTTAATTGTTATCATAAAGAATCATAGTTTTTAAGAATACATTAAAGTCGTTTGCAAAACACAAAAATTATATTGTATACTGTAGCTATAATTAATACGAGCTTTGTTTCACCTTTTTTAATGCTACAAAAACAATATTGAATTTGGCATGTATTTTTAAAAGCTATCTATTAATGTAAATATTTAAAATACTTTTAGCGTAATGACTTTTAATTTTAAGCAAGTAGGAGGAAATGTGAAAATCTTAAATAATTTATACGATCAAACAATTTAAATATCTTTAATTAGATGTGGGTTAATTCCCGTTATAATGAGTTTTTACAAAGTAAATTTTAGGTTAATTTTACTTCTAACGATAATGGTAGATTTGTACTGCGCGAAGCTTATTTGTTGAATTTGAAATTAAGCAAGGAATTTGTTAATAATTAATGCATGTTTTAAGTATAAATTTAGCTTTGCAGAGGCTATTCGATATCCTTTACGTTTTATACAGGTTTTAAACACGCAAATTTTATCTTCTTATTGCATTCTGTTTTCTACCAGTTTATTTATATTTGTTTTCTAATTAACTGTGGCAGTTGCTATTACGTTAGGTAGGCACATAAAAACATTTTAAAATTTTCTCAAATATAGCGCGCAGTGTTTCCATGTTTCCATGTTAAAACACATGTCGCACATTTGTTAATTAAATGCTATACAAAATGTTTTAAATCAAACATATTTACTAATAATAATTAATAATTTGCTACAAATATATGCGCACACATACATTTTTAATTTAGTGACGTGTAGTGTAGTGTTGTTGTTTCAAAATTAATATTCACCAATATGAAATAAATGAATTCATTTCCAGTTGATATTGACGCTGTATATAGATGTATAATATACTCGTTATGTGCTATAGGATGGTATTTATTTAAATAAATGTGTAAATAAAACCGGCAATTTAGATAGGAAGGATGCAACTGCAAATATATTCAAATTGCACTAAAATACAATTCTTACGTTATTATCCTAACCATTGTGGGAATCATATTATTTACCGAAGAGGTCACAGTAATACTATGAGAAACGTAATAGCCTTTAGCATCTCCCTGGATAACTTTATCCAAATACATTATAGCAAAGTAAAGAAAATTAAGGGAAGAACGAGAGAAAAAAAAACAACACAAATAAATGTTTAAGCTGAGGCGATATTTACAATTTTGTTTAGATTATCTTCCAGTCTTTTGCGCTCTGACTCTCTGATTGATTTGTTTACATGTAGTATCCAGTTACTTGCTTGTCAGATATCAGACATGCCACTGTCGTGTAAATTGGTCATAAAACTCGCTCGCTCTAAAAGCTTCTTTCTTCACCCATTTTTTTGCTAAAAGAGAAATATTTATTTTGTCTAAGCATCATTTTCTACGTAATCTTATAAACTATTTTAAAGGGAGAGAATAGAAAAGACTTACATCTTGAAAAGAAGAAGTTTGAAATTGAATTTCTTTTGTGTTTACTTTTCGCTCTTATCAGAATTATTAAATGTTTAAGAAGAGTTAATATTATTGCCTATTTTAAAATTCAAATACGGTTTTTTGGGGCATTTTCAATATTGCCAATAAAGGTGGCAGCCGTTTAGCCTGCATAAACTTGTAATTTGGAATTTTCTTGAGACAGCGCCCGAAAGGGTTTTTTCAATCGACATTGCTCTCTATTTATATTGGAAATTCCTCTTCTTTAATTGAAAGGGACAATGGAAAAAGTATCGATTACCTTGTCGACTTAGGACATATATCACACCGTGGCCAATTTATTGACAGACTTGGGCCATTTTCACTAAGGATTAGATTTAGCTTTTCCCAAATGTGATTCCTATATGTTGTAGAGTTCACGCGCGCGCGCGCGCCAGCAATTTCTTTCATACGAAAAATTGCATGCGGGAATAAAACCGAATTGGGGAATTTTAAAATGACATTATTGCGTCCGAAATTAAAAGCTAAAATTGTTAATGGAAATTGGATGTACGTGTACTGTGTCCGTAATAACACACGCAAAATGGGTAGTACATACCCTACTACCTTTGATGCGAAAATGTGTTAATGTAGCGTTTTCTGATTGACTGAAATGTGTTTGATAACATAAATTCGTTTTTATCCTTACTGTCATGTTTCATACCAAACGTGGAGAATTCCTTAGACGTCATATGGACAACTTCATTCCAATCTACCTTTACTTGTCAGCTTATATACTTTTTTGCTTTAAGAAATATTTACAACATGACGTAAACTATTTTTTTCTCCACTCACTTGTAAAAATGGATTTTATTGACTGATAAAAATACGACATTTTCGTATTATTTTAAAAAATAACCTTTCTTCGCATTATTTTATTCGCTCAACAATATTTTTATTTTTTTTGTTTGCTTGGGAGAAAGTGCTCTCATTACGATCGATTTTTGCAAGCAGGCAACAATAATCAAATTTAACAGCTTGGCAAGTTTTTCAGTCATTTTTCTAAGGATTGTATATAAAATATATGATTTAACATATTTAATAGAAATGGCTGAGTTGTTACAATACAAATTAAGACATTAATTGGGATTAAAATATTGAAAAGTTCGAAGCGGTATTGTTATTGCGTTTGGGTCAGCGCAAACGGTTTTTTAACTTTGAAACTCTATGCAAATTTGACAACAACAAGGAACAAAAAGTTTATAAGAAACACTAAATGTTAACAGGGTTCGCATCCTGTATAGTTCTCAATAACCTTAAACGCTTAAGGCTGAACAAGTTCACTGAATATCTTTGAAATATAATTTGGAATCGTATACCCAAGCGTCAGCTTGCAAACATCTATACATATTAGGGACCCAGCTGTAACGCCAAAATGTGCAATTCCATATCAGCACATTTCACATTACAGCATTCAGATCGTATAATTGGAAGCCCATACCCTTTTTGGATTACCACCCACATGAAAATTACATATTATGTAAGAAATGTATCAATATTCATTGCATTGTGTAATTTATTTTTTAAAGCATTTCTACCGCGATTTAACAAATGCTTCTTTTTTCTAATTTGTAGTTTAAAAATTAATAGAAATGTACAGATTAGAATTTATTACGATTTTATTGTTTTGAATAATCAATTGTAATAATTTAGAGAAATTAATTAAAAATACTGTTACTCATAATAAAAATAATTTTATTAATATTATTGACAGTTATTTGCAATTGTTATTTATTGCATTGCCTTTCTTTACTAACAACAATTCATTTTTATTTTATAACTGTCTTTTATTAAGAAATGTATTTTAAATGTTAATTTTCATAAATGTAAAGTAAAGCATTAATTTATATTTTGTTGTCTTTATTATACCTAATTACAATTAAAGTGTGATTGTTTCTAACTTTTTTCATATGTTCCGTCTTATGAAGTGAGCTATTGATATTATAAGGCTGTGTAAACAGCAGCAGGTACGCTCCAAATTACACTTGTTTTCAAAATTGTACTTTATAGTGTTAGATCTTTTAGTCGCCTATTATTTGTGCACGTGCTATGTAATCGAAACATAAAACTTATCACATTTTTGTTTTAAATTTTAAGACCTATAACATTAACTCAAGTTAGGAATTTAGTACATATTTAAGTTGCAATTGCTATCTCTTTTAAGTAAAAAATGGGAGCTGAGAGGTAGCACGATTTTGGAAATATGGTTACTTAAAATTTCTTTAACGCAGCTGATAATTTACTTGCAAATGTGTCATAGATGTGAAAGTATAAACAAAACTGTATGTTTTCTGAAAAATTTAAATACAGTCTATCTTATCTGGCTGTTTTTCTTCTTTTGCTAATGTTTGTTGTCAAATGTGTTCTGTTTCACCTATTGAGCATTTAATTTATGTATTTGTAAATATCATTGGTGCATATGTATCTTATTCGATAATTTAAAAAAATACATAAAATCGGAAAGGTACGATTTAGAACTGATACGATATATTGGTAGATATGATAAAAAATTGTATTTTCAGTTTTACAATCATTTTAAATAGTACTATTAAGTCAATTTAAAAAAAAGATATGCAAGCATAATGTTTTGCAAGAAGAGTGTTTTATGAAAATTACATTGTGCACTATATATTAAAGCGATTTAAATATTTGAGATGTAGAACTTGCCCAGACACTTACGCCGATTATAATGCATATATTCATGAATCGGTTGAAAGTTACACGTTTGAAATCAGAATGAGACTTTTTTGCAGTACTATGGCATTTTTCTAATAATTATTTCCATTGTAGAAACTTGTTTCTATTATTTGAATAATTGTATTTGCATTTTATATAAGACAATGCCTAATTTAAATTGAAAGTGTTGAATTCAATTTTTAATGCTAATAAAATCGATATGTCGCAATACGATATCGGGATATGCTACAATTAATTAGCATCACATAAAATGCAGCAGCAGAAAAACATTTGCGCGTTTTTGATCATTACAAATACATAGATACGATTTAACATTAAAGTATTATAAAATAAGCATCAAGTTTTTTATTTTGCGCAAACATTTGAAAACATTTCGTCGCACCTTAAAAATACTATGGGGGGAAAACTAATGTGGAAAAAGTTTAAAGGCGTACAGGTTATTTATGGAAATCGAAAAACTTTTCAAATAATCTTTGCTTGTGGCAAAGAAAGTAATGAGAATTTACAAAAAAATGAGTAAATCAAAGTTCTATTTTTTTTCGGTGCGTGTGAATGATATTATATATTTAACAAGCCGGAATGCCTGTAATATAAAATTTGATTATTGCATTTTATATCAGTCTGCACAGAGTAAAATCCTGGCTTTATGTGATAAAAGTGACAGGTTGATTGGTATTAAAACTAAAGTGCTAATAAAAGTGCATGTTAAGAGAGAAGAATCAAATGCTATAAGGATTTGTTTAAAAATCAATACTTACTTGGATATATATTCTTGATTTTTTGCCAATTATATTTTGGCAGTATATTGACTGACTTGATGTAAAATATTATTTAAAGCTTTTACTCGTGAAATATATGAACGCGGCACAAGAAAAATACATCGTTTATTTAACAAGCAAATTGTTATAATAAAAATGTAAAAATGGAAAATCTCGAGGGTGCTATAACCGTCTTTACGCTTCCACTTATTTTTAATAATATATTAAAGAGTGTACACTAAACTAATGATTCCCTGCCATTTTTATAACTAATACATAATGCTATAAACTTGGAACATTGTCAGAAAGCGATGTAATAATTCTACTCCTATACTCGTACAATACATTGTATAATAAAATCTGTTCGGCTGGCTAGGCTGTATTGCGCGATATAAATCACAAAAATCTGTTTAAGTAATTGGAGAGCAAAGTTTTAACACTTTCAAAGTATAGTTCATTAATATTCCTAGGGCATTAAGCCATAGTTTGAACCTATTATTATTAAAAAGACTAACGCGTGCTAATTAGCTTTCTTTACATTGCCATTGCATTACATTACATTTTTTTAACGACCGTTTAGAATTTAGCCATATGTTGTAGCATTTATTGATTTTTCAATTGCCTTTATGGACAATGGAAAGGTCTGTTGCAATTAATTCGTGTAACATAAGAATTTGTAACATAAACGTCGTTTTTATTATTTCTAGTTAAGTGCAATTATCACAAATTGTTACGTATCTATTATATATATTTTAGTTTGTGTAGTTTCTATTTTACCATGAATTAATTGCTTCTAGTAAATTGATGAAAATTTAATAATAGATTAATTTTCTATCTACTATATTCGTGCAAGTTAATTTTTCGAATGGAGATATATTATTGTTAATAATTATTTGTTTGACATGGATAAATATTTGCACTTAACTCAAGTTAGGAATTTACAGTATATAAGTTGCAATTACTTGCTCTTTTTAGTAAAAATTGAGAACTGAGAGCTAACCACGATTTTGGAAATGAGTTTTTTAATTTTTTTTTTTTAACGTAGCTGATACTCTACTTGCAAATGTGTTATAGATGCAAAAGTTTAAACAAAGCTGTAAGTTTTCCGAACATTTTTGAATACAGTCTACTATCTGTATGTTATAAGCACGCAAATTTGAAAAAATAATCATGACTCCTTTTTCTTTTGCTAATGTTTGTTGTCAAATGTATTCTGTTTTTCTCATTGAGCACTTAATTTACTTTATATATATATCATTGGTTTATATGTATGTACTTACATATCTTGTTCGATAATTTAACAAATATATAAAATCGGAAAGGTACGATTTAGAACTGAGGCGATATAGATATGATAAAAAAATGTATTTTCAGTATTACAATCATTTTAAATAGTACTATTAAGTCGCTTTAAAAAAATGATATGCAAGCTTAAATATCTAGTATATATTTTAGTTTATGTACAATAGATTCTATTTTACCATGAATTAATTGCTTCTAGTAAATTGATGGAAATTTAATAATAGATTAATTTTGTATTTACTATTCGTGCAAGTTAATTTTTCGAATGGAGATATATTATTGTTAATAATTATTTGTTTGGCATGGATGAAAGTTTGCGCGCTTGAAACTGTCTAGTATTTCTATAATAATGCCATAAACATGAAATCTCGTCAAAAAGCAATGTATTAATGCAGGCAGAATTTCATTCCATTGTAATTTAACATATTTTTTACATGACTTTTCTGAGCAATTTTAAAACATAAATCACAAACTGTATCCATGCAAGTTGTCAGTTTCCTATTGCAATTTTCTTTTATATGCGAAATGAATAATGTTAATTTTTGAAATTAGAAAACATTAATCATTTGCTACAAATTTTATTGCAAATTAATCAAAACCACAACGACTTAATTATCCGCGCGAATGATTATTAATGATTTTTTCGTGATCTTAATTAACATTCTTGCACTTGGATTGAAATCGTGCCATGTTACATTTATATATCCCAAAAATCTATTTTCAACTAAATATGCACATGATTATCCATATGTTTTCCCAACAGCAGCAGCAGCGGTAAATTTGGCGTGCTTATTAGATAAATTTGTGCATCAAACGTAGCGTAGTTATCGTTACGTACAAATCAATTAAAACCATTAATTAGCACCGGTGTGACAAAGAAAGGTGAAAATGTGTTTTATAAAAGCGCGCGCGACACACCTTTGTAAAATGGTACTACAGTCGTCTGCGTCGCTTTGTTTAATACCGCCACAATGTACAAAATGAAATTTTTGCAATAATAAATTGATGAGATTTAAATTAAAACGACTTCGTTTACTTTGTTTAATTGATTCAATCAGAAATGTATTGCAGAAAATTTATAGAAAATTGTCGGTTTTTATTGTAAAACGCTATTCATCTTGCGATTCAATTATTAATTGGTTTTCTTTCTTATATACAATGCTTTGAAATGAAATGTTGCTGCTGCATTATTTTAAAACGAAAGCTGCACGGAGTAGTTTTCGTTTAAGATATTTTTGGTTAAATGATGATGATGCATTTTGATAAAAATAAAGTTTTGATGCATTTTGATAAAAATAAACCGAAATCAATTATATTTAACATGTGTTTAAACCGCAATGCATTTTAAATACACCTACCACCCAGTCTAATTTATATAGCGTGAATAATTAATCATTATATGCTAGGTTTTATTAGTTTATATTGTAAATGTTGCTAGAAAATGAAGCAAAACTTGTTTTTAGTAAATACATTAAAAAATGGCTAATATAAATATACTTGTACTTAATATTATTAAAGAATTAAATATTAGATATATTTTAACAAATGTTTATAAAACATCGATTTTATATTAATAGGTAATGTATAATAAACGTGCTTTTGATGTTGTTAATATCATTCATATTTTGAATTTTTCATTCTTACAACATTGTAATTTTTAAATATTTAATTCATCGTTTATTATGTAGATATTACCTAGCTATATTTAACTTTGATAACTTTCCATCAGTATATTAAATTTTGATTGTACGTTTAATAAAATGGCAAGTTGTATTTCATCAAAGCACAAATCTACTTGCTACAACTAAAGTTATGAGGTTATTTATTTAATTGCTTGAAACACTTTAATTGCTAAGCGGTTTTGTGAAATGACTCAATAAATAAAAACTTTGAAAAGTGATTAAATCTTGCTATTGATACTTTTAAAATAAATAAATAATACACCTAAATTATAGGGATGTTTATATCATTAAAAATTATGAAGTATGATTTATGTATATGAGGATGTAGTTTATTTCTAAAACATTAACATTGTGTTTAATTTGCAGATATTGTGGAGGCGTATCATCAGGTGTAGACCCGCGTCCAAATCTACAGTAAGTTTTTCACTACTACATTCTATTAATGTAGGGATGAAATGTTTGATTGTCATTTCATAATTAAAGTTGCGGTTGTGTTTTGTACGTTTTATTAATGTGGGTTTAATTTGATTCATCACCGAACGATTATATAATTTGTTGGAAGTTAAAAGACGAAACTTTAATAATTATAATTGTTTCTATTCAGTATTCTGCAGTTGTAATAATTTTCAGAGAGTTGCCGGATGTGTAAATTGATAAATTGTGCGCTGCAACAATTCTTTCGTTTTTTATATTATATATATATATTGTACAGTTTATTATATATACGCGAGCGTAGGATTGTGCGGTTATGACTTTTTATCGTAAAACGCATTTGTTTCGCAATTTATCGAAATTTCGAAGCGTTCTTAGCACAAAGCATCATTGTAAGCCCGTTTAGGTCAGAGTGATGAGGCCTTATTAAATCCAACAATAGCAAACTAAATCCTCAAGTTTCCTTTTTTGAAGCTGTAGACCATTGATGCATTTAAGATTTTCCGTTTGATCTAATGATAAAGTGGAACGTGCACTATACACTGATTTCATATTAAAAATGCCAGCGAATCTATCCTTCTACATTACTAGATGTCTGGAATTTATCTAATTTAATCTTGTTACGCCGCAATTAATAACGATTTGATTTATTTAAGTAGCAAATTCTTTTACCTTTGCTGTTAATTTATTGTTAATACGAAAAATTATCGTATTTATACATTTAGTTTTCATTCTGTTGTTTAAATCGTATTATGTTTGGCTTTCCGCAGTGATTAATTCGTAAAATTTTTAAAAACGCATTTTTGAATGAAAGGATAATAATTATCTTATACTCAATACACTGAAAAATTGAATAATGCGTACTCGTATTTTTTATGATTATTTTCGAATTCAATTCGTCCAAAAAACATAAAGATTAAGTAGAATTATCAAAATCACTCTTGTAAAAAAAAGTGTTTCTGCAGGCTATGAAATTTTAATTACTAATGGAACATTTTTTTGTATAATATAAATAATTCTCGACATTTACAGTATTTTATAATCCTTTTCTTTATTTTTCAATAGTAATAATAATTATCTAAGATATAATGTAAAGGTAACGAAATGAAAATATTAACAATAGGTATATAGATCATGTTTCTAAACTTTTTTCATTTTATAAATTTTATTGATGAATAGAAGATTACAATATTTATATAAATATATAATATTATATAATGCGTGAAGAAACGTGAACACTAGTGCAATAATTCTTTATTGGGACTTTAAATTATGGGATTATTCACATACTTAAATTTAATAAACTCTATAATTGGGAAACACTGATGTAGATAAAACTATAATAATATGTATTCCAATCAATTATTTCTATTATTGTAAATTAAATTTTGCAGTAAATGGTGTTTTTTTAATTGAAATGAAAGAATTTTTTAATTTAAACAAATCAAAACTTTCATGCTATCATTAATTTGTTTATTTGTGTTTGTAATGTTGATTAATTGCACACCTTTTTTATGATAAAAAATTGTTTTGAAAGTACGTTTCAATCAATAATCCTTCAATATAAATAAAATTTAAGAAAGTGCATAAATTACCATAAATCGAAAATTAATTTACCAAAGATAAATATTTTAATTTGAAAGAAAGAAATAATGCAATCGAACGAAGGAATACGAACGAATCGAACAGATGGTGTGGTTGATGTATATATAATTAAATGCGAAACTTCCAGCCAATGCATAAAACCAAATTGTCATATTGTTTATCTCAAAATTGTATCGATGCGAATCGAAACGTCGCGCTGCAGTATCGTTTTAAGAAAATGGCAACTTGTGCAAATAGAAAACAAGACACAATTTCTGAACAATATTATGTTTATCTTTTTTTGCCGCCCACAAAACCAACCGCACGCAAATAAAAAATATATAAAAAATGGGACGTTTTTTTTAAGCGATCTACATATTCAATAAATATTCGTGTTGTCAAAGATTGAATCAGCGCCCATCATCACAACTGTGCTTTTAGACATACATTGATGAAAAAAAAAACGGTTATGATTTATGAAGCGGCCATTGTATTATCAGCTGTTGGGGCTGAAACATCCCTAATCGTTCTGTTATTTCATTATGCAATTCGTCGGCTTGATTAATTTACATACCCTTGTTTTTAACGATTTTTTATAATAAATTTTTCGGCGCATTTTTATATCATTTACACAAAAAAACCTCAAATTTACACATTTCATTAAAACAGTGGAATAAAAAAAATACAATACTTCGCTTTTATTAATTTCATTTGAGAGCGAAGATTTAATTAAAGACTTGAAATAATCAAATTACTAATTGTTTGTTACAATTAATTTGCATTGTTACATTTTTTCTAATGCGATGTTTTAGCGCATTGCATGCATTGCGAAATCGGAAATTTTCATTAAAAAACATTAATTTTCTTGTATTCGCTTTAATATTGATTAATGTTTTGCTGTTGCATATATTACATACTTCTTGCTGGTAGTATTTTTTTGTCTTGAATAAAACACGGCAAAAAAGAATTCAATTTTATTTATTTACTCTTCTTTGCAGTTTATTTATTTTAAGCATTCAAATATATTCTTTTCTTTTTTTCGTCTTATGAAATCTTTCTTCTTTTTCTCTTTCACAATTTTTAATAAATGTTTTGTAATTTCTATGCCATTGCTAATTACAACTACATTTCTTTGATGACGGGTGGGTGCGTTTTATGCATTTAATTAGGGGGGAATTTAATATTAAATTTATGTTTGCTTATAATGAATATGAGATGTCTAATGATGATAAATTTGTTTTAGAAGTGCATTTTGTTACATCATCGCATTAGAGTAACATTTAGTTGTGTAAACGTGCGTTTAATTTTTCTGCTGCGATATAATGTAATATGATATTTTTTATTAAAATTTCTCCATTATACTCTTTGGTAATTGAAGGAATTATGTAACGAACGGATTCAATCTGATGTCTGATTATATGATTTTTTATTGAACACTAAAAGCATTATTTTGCTTTTGCAATAAATCATAACACAAAAGAAATGTACAGGGTGAGGTTTCACAATTAATTTATTTTCATTACGTTTAAATTGTTACTGTTATAAAAAGTAATATATGTAGTTGGATCTATTCGCACTCACAATTCATTATGTTGTTACTATACCCAGTGGCGTCTTTATACTGGGTAGACGGGCAAATGCCCTTGGTCTATCTTATTTGGGGGGTCGTCGTTAGGCGTTGTTATAAATAATGTTAAATGTCTAGACATACGTATTTAAAAAGTTATACTCAAGATAATAATTGGAATTATTTAATTATTTTTATGGTTGCAATTTCTAATGATAGACATCACTTTCATTTGATACAAATGCCATAGGGATTGCGTTTGTAATTATGGCACATTAGATGATTAGATTGTTATGAAAAAGTTAGTTCATTGAGAAACATTGCCCATACAGCGATTTTAGTTACCTTATAAATTTAGTCAATATGTAGTAATGCAACATTTTTTAAATTGTAAATATTTGTCTTTTATTTTATTTCTTATTTACGGGAGGTCGCATTCAATATTTACACCCGGTACTTTAAAATATAAAAAACGTTCCTGACTATCCCGGATTTAAAACATAACTATCACAACTTCTTGTTTCTTGTTTTTTTTTAATTACGTGATTTCAATATCAGCTTAATATAAGTAACAAACACATGTTTGCTGCTGGGATAATCGACATTATAATTTGATGATCATTTGTTAGATATAGACAATAGTACAGCTGATGTCATTTTTGAGTTAATATGTAACTGTGTTTAACAATTAACAATTTAAGCGTAATCGAACAATTACATAGGTATGCCACATCATAGTCATAATTGTTTTGACGCTTAATATTAAATAATTTTAATTAATGTTAATTCACTTACACATTCTTACTTACTTTAATAATAAATTAATTTTTCGCTTCGAAATGTCGGAATCTTTGATCATTTATGTGCAATACAAATATAATTTGCAATTTGTAAATCAAATTTTATTTTTATTGTTTAATCTGCTCGGTTGGCAATATTATAAATAATTTATGAATGTATCGTTGTTGGTGATGCAATTAATTAAATTGAGAAAGGTAATCTGCTCCATTCCTCACAGAAATGGAATAATTTATTATTATAAATTTAAATTGAATGTGAGTTATAATTTATGTTGTCGATTTTTAAATATTTATTACTTTCTATAGTTGCGTTGAATACTAGATAGAGATACATTTATATCAAAAGTTTAAATTAATACATCAAATTAATTTGCTAAAATAGTAAATGACCTAAAGAAAGTTGACAGTATGCACTACAAAGGATTGATTGGACTTTCGAATATAAATCGATAGATAAAAGCTTTTGCCAAAGTTTGTTATAACTTTGTACTTACTACTTTGAGATGATAAATATTTATTTATAATTTTGCCAAATATTAGTTTATATACTCGGTTCAAATTTATATTGCTTTGTAGAAAACTTTACGAGAGCGCAACTTTTTATCTAAAATAAATTTTCGTCAACGTTGTGAACGTATTTTATTTTCGCAAACAATTATTTATTATCGCAATCATATTCTAACCTTTTTCAAAGCGCTTTTACTTTATACATATACATACTCTATGTACAATTGTAATGTTGGAATTTAATTTACAAATGGAGAGAAAAAGTTTTAATTTGCTTCATGAAACAAATGCAAATAACAATAATAATTTATTAGATATAATGCATATACGTATAGTGCAACGAAAATGAGTTTTTAATGTTTTTGATATTATACCTACGTCGTAAATAATTTATCATTTAAACAAAAATTATACAGTTTGAGCCAATTAATGCTACATCTGCATATTGAAATCATCCATTTATTGAATTAATAAAATCGGATTGGAAGCGTGTTTGTTTATAAAGTATGTAATTGAAATATGTTTAATTGATTTCATAATCGCAATGCTAATTTTTTTGATTTCACTCGATTCTTGTTCTTTATTATTGATAGCTGCATCTTCATTCACTGAAATTTTAACAATTTACGCGAGAATGTGGCCGCTTGCAGCTATTTGCCTTCCTTATATGTATTAATGGAATTTTATAGCGATTTTATGAATGTTTTAATTACACATATCTAGTTGATTTGCTATTTATTGTTATTTAAGACGCAAGTCTAAGTGGTTTCTTATCGCATAATGCATTAGTGGCTTAATTATATAATTTATATTGTTGGATTTTATTGAAAAATCAATGTGCGTCGCAATTTCTGTTTTTACTGAATGTTTAGGTCACATACACTCTGTCAAATAAGTATTGGGAATTGTCCAATAAAACACAAAATATTTAGCATTTATTTAAATGCATGATGTTGCCTGTAAAGTAAGCCCTTTCTTAAATAATATAGTCACATAAACGAATAATCCTATCGTTAAGACATTTTTCCCGAAACGAATTTAATACTCGCCACGAATTATCATTTTCACCTTTAATTGGTTGAAAACGTGTTCTTCAAAGTATTAATTTCTGTTTTAAATAAAGAATCAAGTCAATCGGTGTCATATCTGATGATTATGGCGATTGTTTAACCAGAAATTTGGTTAAAATGCGAGGCTTATGAGAGGATGCCTTATCTTAGCACAGAATCCGTGCAGTTTCACTCTTCAAATTTGCTATTTTTTACGAAATTTTCAACTTTAAATACTGCATCATGCTTAATTATAATTCTTTTTTATCGTCTGTCTTTCTGGCAATAATTCCGAGTGTCCGAATGATTTGAACTACAGATGAAGTCATTGATGGCAGACCAGAGCTATGTAATAACTCTATCACATCTTGGCCGCTTCTGAATGCATGTTACCTCGTATTTTTGATAAAGTCAATTCATTTTAAGTCTTATGTAACATTTATAGTGATTTGGCAAATCAAATTCTATTTGTAAAGTAAAATTTTAGAAAAATTCTGTGCGCAATATATGTATTTCTAGAAATCATGACACTCATTTGAAATTTTCGATTCAAACAAGTATTGTACTATAAACAAATTAATCGGCATATGGTCATTAAATTACAGGTCAGTATAGAAGATAGTATTAACAATTTAGCAACTTTCTAAATGATCAGTTCCCGATACTTATTTGACAAAGTGTATTTAATAAAATAGTTTGTTTGCCATTACTTGGTATTAATGCAAAATACACTATAAACCTACCAAGTGTTTTATATTGTATTTTGCAGAATGTATTTAACTTTTTTCGTACACGAATTTAATAAACAATATTAAAGGTCTCTGTTTTTTATACTAACGAAATTGAAACAGATCAAAGATTCAATGCAAGTTCTAAAGTAAACTAGATCAATTTTATCACCACCTCATTTATCTACAATGTCAATGTTATTTAAAAGTAAACGATTTTTTTTAAATCCCTCAACACCGACGAGTAATAACCCCTTCTTTACGATACGGCAAAAAACTGCATTCAATCATAGAGTTTTTTTTATGAAATAAAATTACGTGTGTAATTGTATTACATTGCTGTGGCTTCTTATATCTGAAGAATTGAATTGTCTTTTTGTTATAAGCCGGGCATGTGATATTATAGATAGTAATTTAAACTTTAATGTAATATTGCATTTTCTTCGGCGAAGAAGCTTCGGGCATTCAATAATAGATTGGTGTCAGGAGCAGTCTCTTTTTGGTGAAATGCATGCAATCATTCTAAATATTGATTTTTCCTAATGTGAAAGAGAATAAGGGCGTAATTATTTTCTGATTGCTTTCTATTCAAATGGTAATAAGATGTTTGCGTTAAACTCATTTACACTTTTTATAAAGCGTTTTTTTTTTCTAAACACGCATAAATTGTTAAAGTAATGAGTTTTTTAATTACTTATATTTTTATGAATATTAAGCATTGTTGGTTTAAACTAACTTTACTTGTTCTAACGCTTTCGATCTAAATTTAAATTACGCTTCATGTACATGTACAGCACACTCTGGTGGTGAAAAGCGGCACTATGTTGTACTGAAAATGTTACAGAAGTTCCATCAGCGTTTCAAGGGAGTTTTCTACATGGTATTTCTTTCTGACTCACTGAACATTTTGACTGCAATATCTACATTGGTTTATAGAGGGCGAAACAAGTAGAAAGTGTGCGGCCATGCTAGATAATCAATAAGTTTCAAATCAATATTTTTAGTGGAATTTTCAGAGTTTTTCCTAAAAGTATCAGCTGAATTCTGCAGATGGCGCAATGAGTAGTGATGTAATATTTGCAAAGGACCACTTGCTGGAAGGTGCTTTTTCCGTGTTTATTACGTTGCATTACAGATGTCGTGCATGCTACAATCTTCAGCGTTTGTTGTTAAATGTTAAATCGATAATATTTGTAGCATGGGCTATATTTTTGTGCTATTCTCGAACTTTTGACCGCGTTATTGTCTTATAGTAGCAGATGGGGTTTAGCAAAAGCTTTTAGGATAGCATTCTCAATTAGATTTGTCGCTGGAAAAATGTTTTGTTGCTTTCTTTTATTACAACTAGTATCTAATATACAATATTGGATTGATTACGTTTAACGAGTTAGAATTCGATTTTGCAAATTGCAAGAAATCTGCAAAAATAAAATTTAAATTAGATGCAAATTGCTGGTGTGTATAATCTAAAAATCTCATTTGTTTTTTCACGCGTCTTATAACAGTCTTGTTACATAATTTACTCGAAAATAAAATGATTATTGATTCCATTATAAAACAACAAAAATTTTCAGCTGTTTTTGTAGGGGCGAAAAAAGAATACATAATTTAATAATTGTTTTGGTTGATAAAATATTTATATAATTTGTCTATCGATTTTACGTGTGATGTATGACAGTGCATTAGTAAATTAAAAAATGCATGCCCATTTAAATAATTATAAAAAGAAGGAATTTGTATTTTTTTGTTTGTTTGCTTGCTAATAGAATGTATGTACCTACCTAAATTAGTTATTATGAATTAGAAATGTATGTATTTGGATGTGCGAGAGATAATTGTTATTATTACATTTTTCAACTGCTAGGGAATATGGTTTTAAATATATAATGGGTTGCAGTATGGTTTTTATTACATTTTTTATTTCTGGAAAATGGAAATCCATTATTGTTGATCGGATTAGCATTGAATTTGCATATTATCAATTTAAATATGGAAAGCTTTAAAAATGCAGCTGATGATCGCATTGAGCTTATTGGATTTTTTTGCGCAAGTGATAAGAACGTTTACAAAAAATATTATTTCTTTGTTGTTTATTTGTTTATTTTGTTTTTGTGAAGGCATTGAAATGTAATTTGTCTACTAAGAAAAATATTTTTTTGAAACTTAATTTGTATTGCGTAAATAGATTACCTTGCGACTATGGAGGGAGATAAATCTTTTTTCGGGTGCTTGTAACAAAAGAGATGAAAGCTTTGGTGCTGCTCAGTTTTTAGTTTTGTGCCAGCCAGACTAGCGTTGATATAATTTTATATAGCTTTATATATATATGAAAGCATATAACAGAATGGCAAGGGATGGGATCCATAAGGCAGTGGATGTATTATTACATTCGTCCACAGCTATAAATTTACCGTTATACTATTGCAAATATCTGGCATGCACAAACTCTCTCAACTTTATGTTCAATTAACTTAATCACATTATACCTACGTAATCAATTTATTTCAAATACTTAAGCGATATTAATTAATCTAATCTAATCTAATTATAAAAATTTATTATGTTTTTGTGCGCTCGCGTAATTAATACCTAAGACTTGTGTATGCGATAGATTCCTATTTTGATGGAAATTCCATTTCGTGAAACAGTGAATTTATAGCTAGTGGCAGGTTTAATCAACGTTACCTCACTGCATAGCCAATATACCTACTTATACTTCTATATTGCATATAAAATATGTAGGTAGGTAGAGAGAATAAAAAAAATCTTTGTGGGTGTTGTTATTTTTGTTGTTAATATTGTTGTTGTTGTTGTTGTTGTTCTTATTTTGTGTGTGTCAGTTTTGTATTGAAATGTTTTAAGCAAATTTTTGTTACGCTATATAAAAGTTAATTTAAGCAAAGAAATAAAATATATGTGTATATGAATAATGCGGGATTTAGTTATGCATGCGTAAATGTATGAAATGAAATATTTAAAGTGTCGAAAAGGCGCGCAACGGTGAAAAAGAAACACAAAATTGAAATTCTTTAGTATGGTGGAGGCGCCGGGCATGTTTCTTTGTTATTATTGTTTGAGGTTGTTTAACTGCTATATGATACGAAAGGCATTCTTGTTATATAGTTGAACAACATCTAGTATTATTTGGAAACTCCCTTGGTATTTAACGAATGTTTCTGAGAGACAATGGAATTGTCAAGAACTCGCACCAATTACAGGAAACAATTCCAAAAAGGAATTGTAATTTTCAAGGAAGCTACGTAATACTATAAACTGACGCGAACAAGAAATAGAATTTTCTTAATGACATATTAAGAAGACAAAAATTGTGATTGTTGCAATGGAATTTAAACAAGGGGTTTGCGTTTTAAATCTGCTGCTGCTGCTGCTGCTGCTACTGCTGCAGGTAGAATTGTTGAAAGAGGCGGATTCGTTTTTCATTCAGCAACGCGTTACTTTAATATATGTGCACAATTCTGATGTTTCTTTTTCATATCCGTTTCTCCCTTTAGCAGTTTTTAATATTAATATCATCTGCTTTTCGAGGCTTTTCTCTAACAAATTTAATTTTGTTTGTTTTTGCGGTTCTTTTATCTTTCGGAATATTTTCAAGCGCATTATCACATGTGCATTTTTTATTTCACATTATGTGTTTGAGATGGATGTACGAGTATGTGTGTATATATGTATGTATGTGAGAGTGTATGTTGTATGACATTCTAAATAGTAAAATGCTAATGAGGGGATACGACTCTTGGAGTTAATAAAGTTACACAAGTGACGCAATTTAATCCACTGAACTGTGAGGTAAAATGTAAGGTTTGTAGAAGGGTTGAGGTTAAGGGTGAGAACTTTGAAAGTGGCTAACAGGTGCACACGATGCTTTCGTTAACTGAATGTCCATTTACCGCTAGATTAGCCAACATACTGTTGGTAAAATTATCTCAAACACAACATTACCATTAAAAGAAATAATCGAAAAATAAAGTAATTACCGGAAAAAACATTAATGGACTTCTTATCATTAAGATAAATTGCCACTAGAAAAATGACAGCTTCTTTAAACTACTTGGAATTTTTTCCTTACACTTTTCTTATTGATAATTCATAGATTTTTTGAAACACAAAAAAACAAACAAACAAAAAAATGAGGAGGAGAAGAAAACAAAACAAGGCAGGCAGTTTTTTTTGGGAATGAAAAATTTTTCATTTTTAAATTACTGACAGGTATATATAAGTTAGTGGTTGTTAAATTATGCAAACATGTAAAATATTTAAGAAGAAGGAACACGTGTTTTGAGGGAAATTTAAAATAAAATAAATGTCTTTGTTGACGCAGACGTTTTGGAAAATATAGGTGTAGAATACATTTGCATATTTAGTAGATTAAAATTTCTCTAAAAATGAATTGAAAAAGTTTTACCTTTTAATAAAATTTTTTTTCTGCTGCTGCTGCTGCGGCGATAATACATTTTAACTAGCGCCATGAATAAAACATAATATTATTACGACTAGCAAAAATTAAGAGAATTTAATTCAATAACGATATCAGTGAAGAATTATGAATACGAAATGCTGTAAAAGTAAATAATAAAAATAAATGGTTCCTACTTTTTAACAACATCTGTACACATAATGAAATTGTGTTTTTGCTGAAAAAAGTATTCTGTTTAGCAGCTCACCATTGAAAAGGAACATGCACACACAACAGTATGGGCAAAGTTTATGATCTGATGTAACAGTGGTAAAAGTACTAAAAGCTATATTAGGAATGACGCCGTTTCAAACACATAAAGCGTTAATCTGTTACATGGAGCACATTTGCTAAACGCATATTCTATAAAATATGCACAAAAGTAATTGCTTTTAAAAGTAAAAGAATGGTGTAACGTTAAGACATTAAATTATGCAAAATTGAAGCTCACCGTAATGTCAGCAGCTGTGTTCTTTATACTATACCGAATGCGCATTATCATTTTGAAATATTAATAACAATATGCGTATACGACGCTAAATAGAATACACATACACAATGTGATGATTACAAAAATATTGAATATGTTTAACAAAGTATTGAAACCTAAGAATAGATTCGTAACTGTTATCTAAAAAGGGTGGAACGACAAACGGCCGAAAGCACTAAGGAGGGGTAGCAGATGTCTCGGAGCTAACATCATTGTTTTCATGTCCCAAGGAAACACTTTACACTTTCCACTTTCCTGGGTTGCTATAAGGAAACTAATTTAAAAGACTGCAATGTTATAACTCTGAAATTGAAAGTAATAACCAAAGCCTGTTTATGTTCATGTTTGTTGCCTATATAAACGTCGAATTGATTGTTAACAAACACATAATATCAACCTGATCTTTGGCATGTATGTAGGTATCACATATACTTACATTGGTAAAAAATAATAATTGCGAAGGTTTCTTATCAAGGCACATATTGCATACACACAATCATTTTGAAGCCATTGAAAATTGTTTGTTGATTTACAAGAAAAATTTTTACTAAAAATGAAATAAAAATTTACAAAAACGTCAATGCATTTTGACCAAAGGTCACCATTAGGACTGACAGTTTCGAAGATTATATTCTGTTTATATGTAAAAAGTATTTACATTTAAAGGCAATAAAACTATAAATATAAATACTCTATAAGATAAAAGTGGTGTTTAATAAAAAAATATTTTGTGAATCAACAATTTGTTCTATCCATGTCGATGTTTGTTGCCCATATAAACGTCGAATAGATTGTTAACAAACACATAATATCAACCTGATCTCTGTCATGTAGGTAGGTATTGAATATAGGTACTTACATTGGGTAAAAAATAATAATTGCGAAGGGATCTTATTAAGGCACATATTGCATACACACAATCATTTTGAGGTTATTGAAAATAAACAAAGCGCCACTTACAGCTTACTACCTAATATCATTTCCTCTATCATTTCAAGCTCTTTGTTCATAATAATTAAATATTCTCTTCCAACCGCCATAGATAAACTCTATAAATGTTTGCAATTAATTTATGCAAAAATTAAATTATTAGTGTGGTGGCGGTTCTGCCGTTCTGCTGTTCCTATATTTACGAACGGGCGAATAAATCTTTTTGCGACTTTTAATCTATTGAACATCAGCCAGTATAATAAATGTTTAAATTAATTCTCGAACATTATCAAAAAGTGTGTGGAATTGGGATTTATAATTAATGAACTAAATAAGATTTAATTACATCGATTAATCAGAATTAAATTGTAATTGTAAAGCTAAACTAAACATTTCTAAAATATTTTGTATAACAATGCGAATATTTTCTCGACATTTTCGTTCTTTTCAACAACTTGATGTTGTTATTGAAATTTCGTGGAAAAAGCTTAAAATACATACTAGACGTTTATGTAAATTTAGCATCTAATATTATTACAATAAATTAAATTAAATTGTTTCATCGCAAAAAGTTTTAATTTCAATTTACATCGATTACCTTTGCGGTTCCATACTATTAATAAAGCTTTTACGGGACTTTATTTAACATTGTAATGCGGAATTTACTTTTACTGCTGTTCAAATATAGATTAATTTCTTTCTCTTTCAACTCTTATAAATCTCCAAGAAGAGAGAAACGCTTTACTTCAAATTGTAAGGAATACATTAAATCTAGAATTTAGTTTGCTATGCTCTAGAATATTTAATATCGTGATTTCTATATTACAATTGAAAAATGTTACACACTTGAACGAGTGCAATTCGTGCAAAAGTCTGAAGTGAGACCGTATGTGGTGTTCGCGCACTTACAAGCATTAACTAGAAGGAAAACAAGTAATGCATGTAAGTGTTTTGTAAGTAGTGGGTTTGAGGACCATACTAAGCAGCTGGGTAATAGTATAAACGCCATCTGGGGTCTGGCCAAGGGTTAAGTGCTTGTTTTGCCAGTCCAAACGCAAAGAGTACTACTTTTTACATGTTTACGTTAAAAACAGAAATGTTTATTCATTATTTTCTAGCGCACAACTAAGATTAATCACTTAAGAAACGTAGCGCTCGTCGCTTTTTGTATTTGGTTGGCCTTCTTTTGGGGATTTGGTTTTTTGTTGTACACTTGCTGAAATCAAGTGAAACGAAAAGATTTTGTTAAATTGACGTGACGGCAAAAGTAGAAAACTTTTTAAAACAGTCACCTATCACTTTTCCAACTTGAAACTTTTATTTCGCATTCAACAATTCTATCCAAATTGATAAACTTTTATTAATTTTAATTAACGTTGATAGGAATATTAATAAAAAAGTGTATGAAAATGCGATAACTGAACCCGGACCGTCGCGTCGCGTCATTGAAATAGCAGAATACATTAATTAATTAAGAATTCATTTTGTCACTGAATAATAATACCTACATAATTATTAATTGAACGTTGTTTAATAAATGCTGAAACAGCAATGAAGTGCTAGGACGTAATTAAATGGCAATGGAGTTTGTGTTGATAGTTGACAATAGAAAATAATAGCATTTAAAACAAAGCATCAAAATATCGAACATTGATTTGGAATGAAATTAATTAATGTAATCATACCTATGGGTTTTGATTGGTGGTATGGCTAATGATGCTTCAGGCTAATATTGACTAACCGCAGTTACCCTATCTCAACAAACACTAATCTAAATGATATTTTGTTAGAGTAAGAGATAAAAAAGATGAAAATAGTTTTAGTCGTTTTAGTGGTGGTGTAGTGGTGGGGGTGGGGATAAAAAGCAGCATATAGGTTGTTGATTTAGGGACTGGTAGTAAATAGTAGGTTGGTTAGATTTGTCCACGGTCACTGCACTGGAATATGGAAACTTCTAAAATCGTTGAGGAGGAAATTTGTGCATCTCTGTCGTTTTCCTCTATCAACTAGTTTGGAGTTGTAAACATTTCCACACACAGATGTTATTTGGAAAGTGGTATGCGTATGGCTTCAATATTTCTATCAGAATTAAATGCAAATATGTTTGAAAAGTTTAAGATGGGACTTGACCTTTTATTCGAGCGTTAATTTATATGATAATACGCGATTTCTGGGGGCTGTAAATAATGATTTGTGCAATTACGTAGGATACACCTATTAATATTTATAGATGAACGAAGGATAGTTTGAAATACGAGTAAAGTTTTGCATGGCGGCGGGGAATATAAATGTTTGGCGAGGGTGTAATAGGTATGAAAGCTGGAGATATTGGTCGAAATCAGATTAATGAAAATGGTCGCGCTGCTCCACGAACTAGAACCAATAACAGTAACCGCCAAATCGGCCATACATATACATTAGACCTGCAACAAACAACTGTGTAAAACAAGATCAAGCGCCAATGTCCAGCAACGATCGCCACAAAATTAAATCAGGCTTATCAGTTATCCCATATCACCTGGCAGCGCAAAGCCCCGTGGTCTTTGTGGCCAGGTAATAAACCGCATGAAACTGAAACATGGCCAGTTCTAACAAAGACACGGTGCGTGTTATCAGAGAACTGCACATGAATGTGAAGTGCCGCATTACTGACCGGAAATAACGGCACATCAAGGACTTTGCTAACTCAAACAAAACCAAATACGTGGTGCAATTTCACCAGTACAAAACCAACAATTATACATACTTTGATCCATTTTCTTCTTACTTCATCACCAATTTACCCAATTTTCAAATACGTAGCAGCTTAACGTGCTGCAAACACATTCGCAACGAACGAACGAATTTATTATTATTCAATTACAACCAGATGAGATTAAAAATATAAATTTATATTGAGCTGCATTATGGAACCGATTAATTACTGTTTTTATAATTATTACATTTTGTGACACTTTTTAATCGCAATGTGAAATTAAATAATATTTATTTAACTTAATAAATTTATTGTATATAATTTTCCTACCTAAAAATAATCATGATTTATTTATACATATCGTTCTATATTTCATTATAAGCGAAAATAATCCATTAATTGTAATATGTGCATGTGGATTCAATTGCTTATTCCAATCAATTTTAATTTCTCAGAATTAACTAAATATATTATGTTGTTACCTATTCACTATTGTGTTGTAATTATCAATAATATTGATAAATACGATTTAATTATGAATACAAATATATTATTATATAATAAACGTAGATAATTTGCAAAAAATATTGAATATTTGCGATTATTGCATTCTATAAATAATTTGGAAGGGTGTCCGCCAGCTCGGAATTTATCTAGACATGAGACAAACTTTAAAAGCGTTTTATATCAACATATTATGCCTAAATTTGTAAATCCATCAAAAAAATATGAGAAAAATACCAACCGGAAAAAAATTAGGGTTTTTCGAAGTAACTAAATATTGCTTTTGACTGTTTATAAACTTTAATTTTTCAAAGTATTATAAGAAAAGGTAAAACGAATCTATTTCTAAATATTAAGTAAGATTATAATGACTTGTGCTCTTAAAAATACATCAATATTCCTATATCAAAATGGGTAGTATCCAGGCAGCTCCACCAACATAAACATAGGGATTTTCTTTATATATTTAATTTTATAACACAAACAAGTAAAGGGCTGTATATAAGCATAATGACATATTAACAACAATTAAATGTAATAAAAAGTGGCGATCTAGCAGCGCAACGGTAAAACCTATAAAATTTAGTTACATATAATATTTAGCTTTACATTGTTAATAAATTCTTATTTCTATATTGTAATTAACCATGTGAAAAGTGTAAAAGTCTAATCAGAAAATGATTAGATGAATTTTATAGCCTATAATAAACCTATTCCCATAACATATCAAAATTACAGTTGCCATGAATCAATTGCACACAAAAAAATAATAAAATAAAAACGACGGGCAAATTTTATTATTCCAGAGCGACTTAATTTTAATACACTCTTCATATCATTTAATTAATTCAACATACAGCTATAAACCCGCACAATACCCACTGAGATTGTACATTGCCTACTGCGTCTGGCATCTGAAATTGTAATATATTGGTAGTGGTATTAAAACGAATATATTTTAAATTAAAAAATATATATATCTCGTCTGTACTTTAATCAACAATTGAATTACATTTTGGGTTTGATAAATCATGCACTTCCATTATTAAAACATTTTGCAGTAGTTTTTAGATATTCATTTTCATACCTGTTTAATAGTCAATATAAATTGGGTAGTCTGAATATTGCACTCTTATCAAATATATGGATACTCGTAAAAATTTAATAGGTGAAACGTGTTTAGGAGTTAAGTAAAAAAGCCATAAGCTTATAGTTATCGATTCGGCGGTGTTTCCCTTCCTTTTGCCTGTTTCGGTTTGTTTAAAATAGCAATTTGTTTATTTAAATTGATTACACATTTTGTGTATTGAAAAAAGAATATAATTGGATTTATTCAAGAAAATGCCTCATTCTCTAAACGTAACGAAAAAATTTTAAATTAGGATTTTGTTTGAAACATGTCAAGATCAGAAATATTCTATTAAAGAAATAACAAAAATAATGTGTTTCCTTCAAACTTTAAATAAAATAACGTTTATCAATTTTTTACGGAAACGATTTGCGTTGGGAAAAAAATGCAAGCAACTGCAAAAGTTTTTCCTTCTTTTTTCGTGTCAGCGAAGCGTAGCGTCATGAATACGCTTAAATCAGTACTAATCCAAGGCAATCCAATGAACCAAGAAACAGGAATAAGACGTCGTCGAATTAATTAAATTTTGCAAAATTTAGTCAAGGTGTTATATTGCAATTTAGCATGACTAAAAGCGTTGAATGAAATTATCAAATAAGAACTTTTTTTTCCCTCTGAATTAAGTATAAATTATTTTAAATTAAATTTTGCTCGAAAATATTTGGTTTCAAAATTATGAATGTGTGTGCTTTTTTGTGGCGGAATATAATATGAGGTTTTTGTAGTTGGCTGAAAATACGTTCAACAATAGGCCGAATGTCGTTAATCCAAACCGAAAGGATTAAATTATTGCCGCTAGGGGTATTATAGTAAGTGACCGCAGGTCGATGAAAACAAGAGATATCTTGATATAGTATCACGTTTTAGCTGTTAAGAAATGTGTATCGATGAAATAGAAATGCTAATACAAATATATTGTTCAATTGTAGAAAACCCTTATACCAACTCGACCATTATCTAAAGATATAGAAGCCTATAAATTTCATGGATTAATAAATTGGCTGTTATAATAAATACCAATTATAATAATTTATCTGGCTTAGCTTAAGGTTATATATTTTCATTATAAATTAACTTTCTAACTTGGCACTTAGCGATTACAAGTTTCACTTTCTTGTTGTCGTTATGACTTTAGAAACAAAACCCTTTTACATCCCAACTTTAAACCACAGAGTTGCAGAAGATTATCTCATAGTAAATTGCTTTTTAAAAAATCTTATTGCAATTACCATTTATTTCATCTTGCAACTTAACTTTTACCCGATTTTACCCGTCCCTGCACCTCAATTTGTTAATTTACAACAGTGTAACTTGTTTCGTTTAATGCATATTTGGTAAATAATAAACGGAATTAATTTTAATCCAATTTTTATAAAAGCGTGAGCTTATAAATAATATTTGAATCTCTACATAGAATTTATTTGAATAGTTTTTCCTAGTAAATCGTTTTAAAATTGTTTTTTATATATACAAAAATTATCTCGGATTATAGGTACACAATGCAATTGTTTGTTCATATTTAGTTTGATCTGATATTTGCGGTATATTCTTTGAAAAATTATATAATGCATATAAAATCCAACATGTATTTTTATTGAAATATTGATACTTCAATATACACGATATACGCGAGTACATTGTTATGCATTCTACGTTTCCGTATAATTTACTGAATATTAATTTGGAATTTTAATCGAGTCGGTAGTGCAAAAATATGTTGTAACGTATTAATGATTGATAGATTAACAAACGGGTAGACAGACACGTTTTAATACGATGTGCAAAGTAGTTTTTCAAAGAATTTTCATGCTATTCAGTTTCTGAAATTGCACAAGCACATTTTAAATAAATTATTTGGATTTATTTCATCCAATAAATAACAAAATGTTTATATTTGAAATGAAATGGAGTAGAAATAATAGTAAAATATTTATTCTAAATATATTTTGAAGCATTTTCCTCCTACTATGCTATATTGAAGTGAAGTTTTTTGAGCACGAAAACCTTCGCTTAAATTATTGACCAATAATTTCGATAAAATCTAGAAGTAATAACAAACGCAAAAAAAACTAAAAACACAAAAAAAGATATTTGCTTTTATGTCGCTGATTTCATATAGAATATTTTTTCCAAACAAACGTACGTACGTTTTGATAATATCATAATCCAAATTGGAAATATGATTGACATTATTTTCCAGTTTTGTATTTATTTTATTTATTTATATTTGAATTGAAAACAAGATTATACATGTGCGGAATAAAAATAAAAATGCAGAATAATATAAATATTGTAAAATTTACAAATGAATAAATAAACCGATTTGAATAAAAATTCATATGATGGACTTCTTCCATTGATGTTGCGTTATGCATTTCATGTGGCATTAAAGTTCATTAATTTTGCATAGTATGTATGTATGGAGTTGTCGATGCATCGTGTTGTTCATTAATAGTTTTAATCGAGTCTATATTTCTTGTTACGACAGCGATTTTCCAACCATATCGTTTATGGAATGCGTTTGATCTATGGCTATTAGTTTAGTGCTTGTAATCAACAGTTGGATGTGCAAGTGATATACTTTACTAACGCCTTGACAAATGCATTGCTAATAAATTGCTCATTGATTTAATTTTATTACAAGTCCATTATGATAATCTCCAACAACACCTAATCAAGAATACAATATAGGTCACACAATATCGATTCGTTTCATTGAATCAACTTAAAAATAACAACAACACTTTGGATGTGAATGCAATTCTAAACCTATTTTTTTCCGGCTTTCTTTGTATATAACATGTCTGCATTTCTAAATAAGGTAAGACATTAATCTTGCTGCAACTTATTACGTAAAATGTTTACCGGCTATTCATTTGGCGAGCGCTTTATTGTGCCTTTTATTTTGCTCATCGATACGACGGGGGAAAGGACAAAAATTAGAAAACTTGTATTGAATCACCAACAATTTATTTAACTAATTATCTTTTTTTGCGTTCGTTTTCTATTCATTGTCCTAACTCATTTAACTATATACTGATTTTGTTTTTGTCGATTTTAATTAACAACAAACAAGTTTCGATAAAAAAGCAAATTATGCAATTAATTAACATTGAGGATTGAAAGGCGTAGCGAATTTATTTTATATATATATACATACAACCTCTCTGCTGTTAAATCAATATTCAAACATAAATGTTGGCATACTACTTGAACTGAATTGACTTTACGATGGAGGAAAAACGCTTAGTAATCTGATGAAAATTGTTTTAAGGTAATTACTCATATTTACCATATTATTAAAAACTGCCCGATTTAATCTACTTTTAGATAATAATGGCTGGATGATACCTAGTTTGGGGGCGAATTTAATTTTTGTAAATTAAACATCATTAGTGATATAACGAGCACATGTTACAAATGTTAATTTCCACCTAAAATTCCTGTAATTATGAACACAATATTATATTGTTATTTGTGTAGAATAAGGTTGAAGTTGTTTTCTTTGTAATATACCTACTCACCTACACAAAAATTGTAGTCGTTTCAAAGCATATTTAGAAATTGTTTGTAGCCAAATACGTATAAAAACTTTGTTAATAACAATATTTGAAAGAACACCTTTAAATGAAGCGAGACTTTCATTAGAAGCGACATTTAGTATCCTATAGAGACGGACTTTTTTATAGTCGATCGTGAAAAATTTCATTGTTTGTGTTGTTGCTACTGTAAATTTAAAGCTGCAAGAAAATGTTTAAAATATGTTAGTTGTGTCTATCATATAGTAAGATAACGGACGTTGTTTAAGACTGTGAAGAGACCAACAAATAATCTTAAATCTTGTTATAATTTTTTACAACTATAACTTATTTTTCCAACATTTTTATTACTCTATGTGCAAGGAAGATAAATCGTTAAATCTAACTTTGATTTATTCTGTGAAATAGTTTACCAACCAACGATAATTGCAATCAAACTTTGTCTTACAACTTTTTGTTTTGCTACAAATAAATTTGTTTTAATTATGGTTTAACGAAACTGTGCTTTCTATGATCATTCACGCGCTGCTGTTTCAGATGCGGCACCCATTTGGAACATAATTTTCTTTTTAACAAATGTTTATTCAAGTTCATGTAATATCATGTAACTTCAATTTTTGATGGGCTGAAATAGTTTTGTGCACTTTTCATTGTTTTGTGGTACAATTGCCGAATTTCGGCGGTCAGAACATGGTGCATCATTTGTGTCTGCTTGATCAAGTTTAAACTCCGAATGCCATTTTGTAGGGTTGTTTCTAATGGTGAAGAATCCGGATAACACTTAACAAGTCATGTACAAATTTATACGGTATTTTTTCGATTAGAAAAAAATGTCTTATTAATGCACGTAATTCTGAATTTTCCATTGTGTATAAATTATCCAAAATATTTTTTTCAAACCGGTGTAGCTTTTAAACAAATCGAACAATTGAAATTAAATTTCACAAGCGACATTTAAAAAGGTATATCTACTAAATATAATATGCATTTGTTATTAACAATCTCCTTTCTATGCCAGGCCCGGAACTTATTGAACGATGTGTTATAAGTGTCTCACTCTCTGTTATTTAATAGAGGCCATGAATGTATGAAACGCATGTCTATTGGGAGAGAAATTGTCATTGCAAATATTCTATTCTGAGCTTTGAGAGGAAATTCAATAAAATCGAATCGATTTACTTATACATATATATATAAAACGCGTTTTATTTATAAAGAAAATAAATTTTAATATACCGTATCACAAATTACAAAAGTGCAAAATGGTGTAACTGTTATGAATCAATTAATATCCGTTTTGAAACAAATATCAAAGCAGTAATCTTTCATCAGATAATCAAATCATCTGAAAATCCTTTTATTTTCTCATAAGATTATCCAGCTCGTCGTGTTTGAATACGCCCCAGAATGGTTTACTGAGTTAATTTGCAATAAACATTAAACAAAATGGGAAATATTTGAAATTACACACATTTATTTTTTGTTATACATTTGGTTAAAAGCACAATATTTGTCTATGTTTTATATTATTATTTTCATTTTGAAGTTTATACGGAAAAATGCTGCCTTCTAGCTTGGCGTTGTAACCGTAAATTATTGTTTAAGTGGCAAATTTCTGTCACGTTTAAAGTGAAATGTAAAACTAAATGGAATTTACTAGTAAAGGGTGAAATTTTGATACAATTAATACGTTAAATTGAAGTGTAAATTTCTGTTTAATTAATTTAATATATAAAATATACTAATTAATAATTCATTGAAAATTAATTGCGATAGTATATAAAAACGTCAATATAGAATGTTAGTTTGCCAATCTATTTAAATATTTATGATTTGAAAATAGGCATATCAAGTTTAATGCTGCTTTTTATTATTAAAATAAATGCTAAAGATGTGCAGATACTATAAATAAACAATACAAATGAAAGATGATGTAGAAGGGATGAGGGAATCAGAGCAAAGAAAATGAAACGTTGGGAATAGAATGTGCTCAGATTAAGGGATGAAAGTTTGAGCCAAAGTGATACTAAATAACATTGCGTAAGGAATAGGAAAATTTTGCAGTCAGTGAAATGAATCGGTTCATCATTAAGTTTTACAGGTGATGATGTTATGAAAAAGTAATTTGCTTGGGGAAAAGTTATTTAGTTAGATATTTTTTTGCTCATGTGAAAGCGTTATCAGTAGAAAATACAAATTGATTTTTTTGTTTTAAGGCGAGCTTAACAGTTTGCATCTGTGGTTTTGTAACATTTGCTGAGAATTGCTTCGTGTATAAACGTGCTTGTTTGTAAAATGTGAGCTTGAGTTTTTTTCTAGTTAAAACTAAAAGAATAATAGTTTTTTCTTCGTTTTGTAAATTTAATTTTCTAAAATGTCTTTAATTAGACTCGGCATTGCGGTGGAACTTGTTGCACTTTTATTGCTCTCGCTGCGTTTTTTTTCTTTATCATTATTATTAATAATTTGAATTGGAGCGTTTCGCGTTTCAGCTAATATATGAAAATGGCGTTAGCGGCATTATACCTTACCTACCTGTACATTTGCATGTTGTCTTAATCATATATTTTTTAAAAGTGTTATAACTCATTTGGCTGCTTAATGCATATTTATATCGCTTTCATTAAGTCGGTGCCGAGAATTTCATGGGAATTTTAAAATTTAATAATGCTACTGCTGGTTTCTATTATATATCATGGTAAATCCGTAAAAGATATAAAATGCATCCAGGCCTCCGGCAATTTTTCATTCATTCAAATTCCGCGTGACTGACATTCGCAATCTCGTCCAGGGTATTTGCAGGGGTTCGTGCGGGGGAACGAGAGATGGTTTGTATAAACACGCTGCATAGGTCCATGATAGGTTACAATGCTGCGGTGTTCAAAGAATAGAGTGTGGTAAATCGGGCGTGTTATATGAGGTCAGAGGTAAAATTTAGAAGCATCAATTTTACTCGCACCGAGTGCAATTTATAACATCTTATAGCATCCGTCTCTCCGCAACGGCTCGCTTTATACGTCATTATTAACCCTGAGCTTGAATCCGACGTCCAATGGTGTGGTGCACAAACAGAGGGTGCACGCTATTATAATATCCCAGACTCTTCCCCTCTTTATGGACGATAAAAATTGTTCTCTCTTTAGACAATGATTAGCCAGATTTTTGTTATAATTATTTTGCATTAAGAATAATTGGCCCACCGAAAATAATGAAGCTCAAAACGCAGGCACAAAAAATCAATTTTCCATTCGCTTTTTCAATCTTTGTAAACACAAATACATGTAATTCAATTAAATTTTGCTTTGATATGTGCTATATTTTTACACACACTATAAAAGCAAAAAAAAACTTTGAAGTGAAATATATTTATACATTTTTTATTATACAACACACAATGAAAAAATCAGCCATTTACGTTTTCGGTTTGTGTATACGCAAAATTGCAAATTTTTTAAACCAAATATTTTGCAAAAATATTATTTTTCTGCTATCGAGTATCACTTGCACCCTTTTCAGGATCAGTTATACGAGTACTCGCTCTATTCACCAAAAAAATACTGTACATAATTGGAAAATTCTGTTAATTAAATTGCGTGTCAACAAGTTAATGTAAATATACTGGAAATTTACTTGCTATAAACATATGACAATCTAAAAATATACTTCATGCTGCGTTGTTTTATCGCAAATGTGTTTATTATAAAATGAAATTAAAAATATTTACTAAACGTTTATTTAATATTAATGTTTTAATATCTTTCAAACATAAACAGTAATATTTATTAAGTATCTTCAATATTCTCTAGACTTCATAACATATTTTATAAGTCTATTCATTTAGAAAGCGCATATTCTCAAGTGTGATTTTACTAAACTTGTAAATAGTATGTTCAGCAGCTAACTATTATGAATGTCTCTGAAATGAGTTTAATCTATGCGAGTTTTAGTAACAATTTGATGCATCATAAATATTGATTGCAACCAACTATTAATAAAGTCTTATTGAATTCAATATGTAATTCATCCGATGATTTGAAAGAGAACAGAGAATGTAAACTAATATTGGGAGTATTTATTCGAAGTTGTTGCGCAAATAATTTATATACGTTATATACAGCATTTAATTAGAAATACGTTAAATGCGGCAAATTATTTGAAGCATGAAATCTTATAAATTTTTGCTAATTGTTTTAATGCAAGGCAATTAAGAGTGGAACATAAATATTCCAAATGATTATTATTGTTATTATTATAGCAACTACTTCTATATTTTTATTTTATATCTTACTGCAATTAAATATACTTTTGCGTTATAACTCATTGAGGCGTTCAGGAACATAAGAGCAAATTTAACAAATGACAGTTGACAGAAAAAAGCTAATAAAACATATTAAACCAAAGTTGAACTGGACAATCCGCTTGTGAATCGCAAAATCAGGGCCTGGCTTTCAATTTAAGGGTAGATTGTCTAATTTCAACGGAGATTAACATGTTTAATTTACGTTTTTAGTACTACCTACTTACATAATTTTGAGTAGATACCCAACCATGTAGACACGCGTACTAGAGGTGGATAATGAAAAACAGTCAAATTAATCAGTTTACAAACCTTGCTCCAACGTTTAGCCCTCAATTCGGGCCATCTTCAGGGACAAGTATGTATTGATAGCTCGAATACATAACATGTGCGTTTAACTATACAAATTACAAAATATTATTTTTAAATTCGTTATTAGCTAATAATATGTAGCGAGAGAGTTACTATGCTTACAATAATGTTATAGAACAATCTGGCAGAGCATGGGTTCGGTTTTTTGTGATTCCATGATTGAATCATTGATATTTTTCTATTAAAAGTATCCACCCTCGGCAATAAATGAATCTGGACACCGAGGAAACTCGTATGGCCTTATTGTATGTTTGGTGTACCTGCCACCATTGGGTTTTGCACAGATTGCCTAAAAAACTAACCGCGGGGAGGCTCATTCTTCTAGTGTTAAACTGTGGTCATTAAAGGAGTTCGTTTTCTTTGGTTAATCTTTGCATTGCATTCATTTGCAGCTTATGTATAAATTGTACTAATTATCAATAGATTAATACCTCCAACGAGCATTTATGATAACTGTTTTCTATTATGGATTTACCTGGCGTAAATTCTTCTAAGCGTGAGTTTTGCCTGCGTTTGGCTAAAAGTGTCGATTCATTTGTTACCGATTGTACAATGTCCAAAGGAGTGTCATTAACACTGTTTAAATAATGTAGTTTACAGATTTCAATTATTAAAAATCAACTCCCCATTGGAGATGTGCAAAGATGGATTTTAAATTGCATAATGATAGTTTTCGGTTATATTTTTCACTTTTATATTATCTACGTATAGTTTTTAGTACACCAATAAAATGTTATATAGCTTCATAAAATTGATTAGTGAATGAAATCTAACAATTGATTATAGATTATTATAATTTGATGAATGGGATTAGAGGCGTTAAAAGGCTAATATAATTAAACGACTTTAATTAAGATTTTTTAACGTTGTCATCTTTATTTTTTATTTATTGGCCATAATATAAGATAATATTGACTTGCGAAATACATTTTGCTGCTTCATAAATAAAGAAGGATCAAAGCGATGCAGCGATGCTCGACCCCAATGTTCACAAACACTGTAAGTGGTTTGGAGATCCATTAAGTGAATCAATATGTTCGTATAGTTATTTTATTAAACACAAGATGCCTTTTCGAAAACAACTTATATTGTTTATTTATCCTACCTTTTCCATATTTAACATGTAATTTAATTTCCGCGTTTGGTTTGACGTGCAAAAACGTCGATTCGGTTGAAATATATCTATATATATCTACGTCTATGTTATACCCAGTTATACCTACCTACCTATATTCCAAAAAAAGATTGTGTGACTTAATGAAATATGCCATTGTTTTTCATTCTATCAACATCTTTTTTGCTTTTTGAACCTCGCAGACGTGCAGCTGATTTGATAACTTTTTAATGAACTTTTTAATAAATGCATACAATACACTATCCAATTTCTAATAATAAAACGTACGTATCATGATGTTATATTTATTTACAACTTAGAAACTTTGTTTGCTAATTAAAATATTCAACAATTATTTTATTATTGTTGTACATAAAATGTATTTATATCTACTTAATCAATTTGGAGCCAATATAAATGCATAAATGATTATAAAAGGAGTAATGATAATAGTATTATTGACTTATTTCTGATAATAGTATTATTTGTAATCAGTAATTAAGTTGTTTGAGTAGCAATTTGAGATATTTACGTGCAAGGAAGGTAAAATAATTGTTGTATAAATAAATAAATTGTGTAAAGTAAACTATAAAATAGTGTAATAGTAGTAGTTTGTTAATAAATTTAACCCTTTAGGGACGGGTGACATCAATAGGCGTTCTGATAAATTTACTTGTTTTGTAAGCCGAAAACTGAAAATTAACACTGCAGATATCTTGAGAAAGCATTATTTAGTTATAT
>JARJDW010014275.1:0-28060 GCA_030264715.1 Adinopsis sp. GC000173
AAGAATGTCTCTTTATACCCCAAAAACTTTTATCCGGTTATCATTAATAGTTTTCTAGAAAAAAAATTGTAAAAATCGCTTATTTTTAGACCTGTCACACTAGAAGGTCCCCTTAAATTTGATAAAAATTGCGTAAACACTGTTAAAAGAATGTAAATTTTTAGATTCTCAAGCAACATTTCTTGTAATACTTATTGATTTGCTTTAAAAAAATATAAATATGATACATTTTAGTGAAAAAAAGAGAAAAACTTGAATTTTTTGCATTTTCAATTGAAATTTATAAAGATTTCTTATTACCTAGTGTCTTGGAAAAAATATAGAAATACAATTAAATTTGATACAAACTGTGTAATAATCGTTAAGAAAATGTGAATTTTTAATGAAAAACTTTTTCAATTGTATAGGTTTAAAATGTAGAAATATGATAGTTTTGTAAAATTACTTAAAAATCAATTAGAAAATGTGACATTTGAATAAAAAAAACCTAAAAAATGCAATCATTTATATAAATTGAATTTATTGATTTAGTAAAGCATGTATAAATGTCATTCGTTTTACTAAAAATTAGATAGAAATCAATTACAAAGCAAATGTTTCATTTTTCTTACAAGAAAATAATAAGTTGTAGTTTTTATGCAAATTTTCATGTTTTTCATTTTTAACGCAAATTTCTCGCGACCTTTTCTCATTTGGTTAAAAAATAAAGAAATATGATAAAATTTAGTGAAAAATACACTCGAAACAAACGTTAGGAAGCTTAAAAAACTAAACGATTTCTATTATTATTAAAAAAAATAATAAAAACTTATGTGAAATTGGGTATTTAAACGTTTGGATGGGATTTAGTCGCAATTCAGTTATTAATTGAGTTAAAAAATAAATATTTAATAGGCATAAATAAATTTCGTAAAATGTTCAAAAACATGAATTCAAAAATGTGAAAATTTCAGTCGGAATTGGTGCATTTTATTGATTTTGTTCAAAAAATAAAAGTGTAATAAAATTTGATATAAATTAATATAAATATTAATTAAAAAATGTGGAATTTAAATTAAACAAGTGTACATTTTGTATTTTTACATTTTTGGTGGAAATTGGTTTCAATTTTTATTGATTTAGTGAACAAAAAGTTGAGAATGTGAAATTTTATCCTTGGAAAAATGTAATGAAATACTGAAAAACGTATAAATTCTTTACGGTTTACATATTATGAATTTTTTTATTAATTTAGTATATAACTTCATGATAAATTTTCTGTTACAATCTTGTTTGAAACGAAAATTTCCATTAAAATGTAATCAATCAACTCTATTTAATGTCATGGCAATCAAATTAGTTTTAAGTAGGCTAATCATAAAAATAGATTAGTATCGCAATAAGAAGAAAATATTTTTCAGTCTATTATCACTATTACATCAAAATCTGTATTTTTAATTACCAGAATCAACCCCAAACTGATAATTCGAAGGGGACGCCAAAGACTTTTCGACCATGCACGTTTAGCAACCCACATCTCTGTCATGAGGTGAACTGCATCAGGGGAAATGCGGCTTCGGTGTTCGGCGGCGTTCCACCCGATTGGCAAGATGGACCGCGTCCACCGATGCCTCCAATGGCGCCGATGCAACCGCACGAACCGCAAGGACCGCGCGATCCTCAGGCGCCCCACGCCCCCCACATGCCGCATATACCACGCGGGCAGCACCACCCGTGCCCACCATGCTGCGCCCGAGCACCGCATCCGCCTCATGTCCCACATGGCCCACGACTGCCGCAAGTTCCCAATGCACCGCAGCACGCACCGCACGGACCGCACGCACCGCACGATCCACGCTTGGCGCCGCTGCCGCAACACTTGCACTGCATACCATGTACGCATGAGGGTCATGACCATCCCATACGGCCACATCCCCATCCCCCGCATCCGCATGTGGAGGAGGAAATTCCGGAGATGTGGCACGTGGGTACGCACGATCCGACACGAAGACGTCCCATGCTGACGATTATTGTTGATCAACAACCCCATCAACAGGCTGCTGGTCCAATGCTGCTCCAACATCATTTGATGCAACTGCAACAGCAACAAGATGGCAAAATTGCAGTTGGACACCATGAGAAGCAGAGTGTGTTGCACCAACAGCAATCTGCGCATGATGGGCCGACTACTGGGCCTACGGCGCGTTCGCGTAACGCCAAGAAGTTGAAGCGCGCAAATTCGCGCGAATTACGCGCTGGCGTCTTCTATTCTGGTTGCGACTGCGAGAAGCGTAACGGCCTCCAAGATGATTGCCGGCGTACCGGATGCATGGGTTCCCCTGAGTGTCGAACCGTACCACCAACATGCGCGCCCTCTGAGTTCAGTAACGCGAAGCACTTATCGAAAAAGCGCGAAAAGTATCTGATGATGCGCGAGCGTTTTTACGCTGCTAAAGATTAAGAAAGAAAAATGAAGCAACAAAAAAAGCGAAAAACGAAAAACCCAAATAACGTAACTAACAAAACTAAGACATAATGAATGTAATGATATATAATAAGCACCAAAAATGTTGAAAAATAAAGTCCAAGTTGAATTTTGACAAAAAATTAGCGTTTTTTAATTGCTCTAGCAACCGCATGAAATAAACATCTGTCATAATAGTGTGTCTGTGTAAGTTGTGTGTTGTGTCAGAAACGTCACACAAACGTCAAAATTTTACGTTTATCCGTTTTTATTTGAAGAATCTACCAATCTAATTTAAAACCACCACATTGCAATTAGCTATTTTTCTATTATAATTCGAATTTGTCCTTGCGTTCACGATTTTGCGCAGCCGTGAAGACCATGGACAAAGTGAGGGAGGACGGCGACGTTAAGAAACAAGAGCAGGCGCAGCAGCAGAAGCAAGATGAACAACAGCAACAGCAGTCGTCGCAACGCAATCAACCGCCGCCGTTGAAGCTGTTCACCTGTTTCATCTCGCCCTGCCCCGAGCAGTGCAATCACGGCTTTAAGCATCCGGAATTTTTGGTAATGTAGACAGAGCGCTTTGACGTTTGGACAATGTGTGATGTAAACATTCGGAATATGTTGTTTTTGGTATAACTTATTTGTTAAAAGTTGATACTAATGATAAATGTGTTAAGTTAATCTAAATTAAATCTTGTTACCAATAATTTTTTAACCTAATCTCATTATGTTTTTAATAAAAATTGTTAAATTGGTGTATATTTTATAGACCAAACCAAACCTAGGTTGCCTAACCTAAGCCTTAGCTTGTAGGTACGTCAATAAATACTAGCAGTAATAAATTCTCTGCCACATTTTGAAAAATTAGTAATAAAATGGTATAAATCCATTGTACAGTGGACTTTCTGTATACGACGATTTGGAATACATCTAATTGAGTATTGACAAATTTACTAAAAGCCATTTTACAATTTTACTATCTTTTCGCACTATTCGCACAAAACCTCATTAAATTGCTGTGTTACCTTTCTCTTGTACTATAATGTACAAAATTGCTTAAAAAAATCAAAAACAAATTGATATAACCTAAGTTATACGTTCATTGTTCTTGTTTTTCCATTTTTCATGTTCTTTATTCATATCCATCTCATCCTCGCAAACAGTGTGACAATTTTAAAGATAATGATTTTTTTAGTAACTCAATATTATTCAGTTTTTAATAAAAATTGTTAAATTGGTGTATATTTTATAAACAAAATAAAACCTGGGTTTTCTAACCTAAACGTTGGCTTGTAAATGTGCTATTAAATCCTAATGCTAATAAATTCTATATAAGATTTTAAACAATGGTGTAGAACCTTATACAGTGAACTGGTCTAATTCAGTATGTGACCTGTTTTGACAAATTTACTTCGGTCTAGTTCCAAAATCGGTGTTCACACGAGATATATTGCAATAGTTCTCAATTTTTCTTATTTTTGTTGCCATTTGCATAAAAGTGCATGAAGTTGCCAAATAAAATTTAATATGTATACCTAGGTTTCCCTCTATATTTTACAGATAAAATTCAAACTAGGCTCATTAACCTAAACTTTAGAACAGACACAAAATATTTTGCACATAGATACAAATGCTTCTCATTTAAGCAATTGTTGCTGAGAACTTTCAGTCTATATAACCTCATTGAACGTCTAAGATATGCTTGATTATCGCCCTGAAACACGAGTATGCTGCTTTCAACTAATTGTGATTCATGGTCATAAAAACGACCCGTAGGAAGTTGGATTAAGGGTGCCGAGACATGCTTGTTCGTCTTGTTTGTTGACTCTTAGGAAGCCAAAAGACCTTCAACAACGTATATCAAAATTCAATCTTTAATCAGTTCTAAACAGCATGTTCGCGTTTTAGGGCGATGATCAAGCAGATCTTTGAAGTCCAAGGTGGCTATATACAGTATGAAAGTTCTCAGCAAGGAACCTTTAAATGAGATCAAATAGCATTGGGTGCCTTTGCATAATAAACATTTTTTTGCGTAAGAACTGTTTCACTTTGAAATTATGTTATTAATTTACAATTTCCTATTGTTTAACCTAAACCTGATTTGTAGGTATGCTATAGATGTCCGGAGGACTTGCAATCGACAATGCCGGAGGGCCAACAAAATAATCAGGATGTGCGCTACTTTTGTTGCCCGCTGTTCCTCCGTCCGCTGAACGATTGCAACGCGCTCGAATTGCGCGCCACCAACCAAGGCGCAGCAGCCACCACCAACTCCACATCGGCCTCCGCCGACGATACAAGCGACGAGAACGACGAGGAAGAGGAACAGGCCAGAGCCAGCATGCAGCCGACTTCATCCCATCACCTACCAGCCGCACCGCCGCCCCAACCATCTCCCCAACAATTTACCTACGCCACCAATGCCATTCCCTATCACTATCTCTACAATCTGCAGTATTGCTACAACAATTTCCCGTATGCATATTGCGGCGGTAATAATTACGCGTACGCCGCCCAACACATGCCGCAACCGCAGCACGCTGCGTTCTTCTATCCGGGCACGGCGTTTGGCGGGCCGCAACAGCAACAAGCGCAGCAGCAACAGCAACCGCAGCCGCAGCCGGCGTTCGCTAATCGACCGCCGCCCTTCGGCTATTTCGCGGCCGAAATGCTGCCGCGCCAGGTCTGACAGCGGCGATGCAGCGTTGTAGTCGTAGTAGTTGTAGTAGCGCCGACATGATGATGATAGCATTTTTATATATACACATTCGTCTATTGTAAATTGATTGGAGCCCCGTTTGTTTCTTAAACATTCTATTTATGCGATGATGATGAATAATAAGATTATTATATTGTTTAATAAATTATATTCGCGTTGACTATTGCAGATAATAGGCATAACGATTTTCTTTTATCATTTTTATCAATAAATTATTTAAAAACAGAAAAAACGAGCGTTGAAATTCTTCATTTAATCAATATTTTTGCCTAACTAAGTTATAACCCCATAGTGAGTTTGGTTGCATACCAAATATGTAAGTACAATATTTTTGCCAGTGGGTAATAATGTTGATCAAGCAGCACTACACCGATAGACCAGGATGTATCTGTGTTTTTACGGATAATTTCAAAAAAAATCGTTGATTTTAAAGCGACCGGATTACGGGCATCTATTGTATCCTTTTCTTTGGGTAACCGACAGCATACTAGCCTATTCGTCTATGTTGGTCAAGCAGCACTACACCGATAGACCAGGATATATCTGTTTTTACGGAAAATTAAAAAAAAATCGTTGATTTTAAAGCGACCGGATTACAAACATCTATTGTATCTTTTTTTTTGGGTAACCGACAGCATATTAGCCTATTCGTCTATTGTTACCTACTGCTTTTTTAATTTTTTTTAGCATACATTAGGAATTTACTAATTTATACAAAACCTAGGTACAAACATTTTATACTAAATTTGTTTAACTGATTGATTATTAAATAATTATTAAAAGATTATTGGATATAAAATAATGAAGAACAACAACTAAATTAAATTTCTCCAGAACTCGAAGTAACAGTTCCACATTTAAAGGACTTAGGACAAACCCAAAATTGGCAATGTCAAAGGAACAATCCAATGAAAAGCATTTAAAAAAAGAGAAAATAATAATTCATCTCGATGTATGAATATGATGTAGGAAAGAAAAGGATATTGGAGTAGGCTCTAACCTAAAATTGCTATGACTTAATTTACGGTAAAAACTACATCTGAAGCAAAAATAATAATTCTTCAAGCAAAGCCTAATATACTTTGAATCTAGGACAAAACCAAAATTGGTAGCACCCAGTTTACAGCTAATTCTTTCTCAAATGACCCAAGTATTGTACAACTTAGAATAAACTTTAAATCGTTACAACCAAGTTAACCCCAAACTTTTTTCCCTTCAAAGTCTTTAAACAATCATGAACAAATCAAATAGTCATACAAAGTGAATTTCCAAAGTGTTTCATAAAAGGAAAAATGCAGCAATACTCTCCCATAGGTTTTAAAATATATTATTAGTCAATAAATATTGAAAACCCCCATTTATGAAACCGAAAAGAGATGAAAACAATAAACTTATAAGTCTCTCCATCGAGTAATGTTAAACTCCACAAATTATATTATGATCTAACACAAACCCAAAACCTATATATGTAGATAAGTTTGATGAAAGTAATATTGAACCCTCCTGTTTTCCTTTACATAATCTTAAACATTTAAACGTTTAAAGTACCAACAGTTTGAATCTACAAAATTTTCCAAAAATTTAATAGGTTAAAGATCGCATTAATTAATTTAGAAACTCCTACTTATGGACCAAAAAGAAGACGCTAAAGTCCAACATTTATAAAACCTACGATCAACCAAAATTTTGTAGAACCTATACTTGTAGGCAAGATTGATGAAAGCAACGCTAATCTTTAAAGGTTTGAAGCACCAAAATTTGACTAATACCAATAAATCAATAACTAATAGAAACGATAAAATAACTCTTAGAAATAAGATTCTGTAGACACGCAACATTTATAAAATCGAAAATAAACCCAATTAAGACATGAAATTTATTATAACGCAAAAACAACCATTCCCTGTGTGAAAACAAATGTCGGAAATTGATAACAAATTGTGGATCAGCGTTGCAGCATTCCTTGTCAAAATCACCTAGCAACGTCGTAGAAAACCATTAAATAAACAAACATGTCAACAAACTTTTGATCAATAAACACGTACAACCAAATTCGCCGTAAGCTTTAACATCATATTGGGTAGAAGTATGACGTCCCACATCCGTTACTACGAATGCAACAACTGCATCGGCTATGAAATCCCTACGTGCTGCAACGATGGATGTGCACCGTGCGCGCCCTGCTACAGACCTTCATACTGCGGATCGCCATGCGGACCATGCGGATCTCCCTGTGGCCCGTGTGGCCCTTGCGGACCAGGACGCACGCCGGTAATCGGTGTTAGCACACCATACCACAGCTTGAGTTTTCATCCACCATGCAAGCTAAATTTAGGTACAGAGTTTAATCGTTGATTAATATAGGTTAATGTTTCCACAGGTTTTTAATGAAGGTTGCTGCGGTATGCGTAATAGGCGGTACGCGCGGAAGCTGCGTAATCCGAATTGCTGCGTGACCGATGTGGCGGCGTCATGCCGACCTGGTGGTCCTCCATTCTACGGTGGAGTACGTTGCCCAATGCGTGCGGCGAATCCGTGCTCGTACCCATGTCCCTTTAATTCCTAATCAATGTTGATAACCTAATTTTTTAAACCAAATACATAAATACGTAACTGAATTTGCATTGCTTTATTGCCTTATTGATTTTTTGCTATACCTGCCAATATAGGGTTGTACAGAGGTTGGCTGAAGGCTTAACCGCGGAGAGGCTGGTTAATCGTTTGTATTGCATTTACCTGTAGCTTATGTGTAAATTGTACTAATAATGTACAAATGCATTTGTTACCGAGTGTATTTAAGACGTTCTGAGCCATAAGGGAAAAACTCAAAAAATTACAGATTACAAATTAAGTATATAAAACGTCAAACTAAAATCTGCGGATAAAAATCATCATTTCATTGGTGGCCGGACGCTTGTCAAAATCACCTAGTAAAGATGTGCATGGGACTAAATATCTGATCCCATCCCGACCAGTCCCTAACGTTTATTAGCAATCCCATTCCATCTCAACCCCATAATAAAAACGTTCCCGTATCTGCTATGCCATTCCAAATGCTTAGAATTTTACTTCATCCCAATACCAACCTTTGCGTCCCATTGGTATCCCACAAATATGGTATATAGCATTAAGTAAATTCACAATATTTGATTCGGTAATTAGCCATAGACAAAGTATAGGTTACATTACATATTAATTTGAAATTCCATTAACAAAGGAACAAATTCTATCAGTGAATCTAAAAACGAAATGTTTTACTCTCAACAATTTTGGGATTTCCATATGTTTGATGATCCCATTCTGTACCTCCCAACCACTTTCAATTCTTTCCCAATAATTACATACTCAGCGAACCTAAATCCCAATCAATCCCATACCATCCCAATATGTCCCGCAAAATTTCCTCCCATTTGCACATCTCTATCACCTAGCAACGTCGTAGAAAACCATCAAATAAACAAACATGTCAACTAAGTTTTGATCAATAAACACGTACAACAAAATTCGCCGTAAGCTTTAACATCATATTGGGTAGTAAGTATGACGTCGCCAGCCATCCGTTACTTTGAATCGCACAACTGCATCGGCTATGAAATCCCTACGTGCTGCAATGATGGGTGCGCACCGTGCGCACCCTGCTACAGACCGTCAGGCTACTGTGGATCACCGTGCGGTCCATGTGGATCACCTTGTGGACCTTGTGGACCATGTGGCCCGTGCGGAGGCACGCCGATGGTTGGTGTCAGCACGCCGTACCACAGCTTGAGTTTTAATCGACCATGCAAGCGAAATGTAGGTACAGAGTTAATTCATTGCTTAATATAGGTTAATGTTTCCGCAGGGTTTAAATGAAGGTTGCGATATGCTAACGTGTATGCGTAATAAGCGGTACGCGCGAACGCGCATGGTGGCGTCATGCAACCCTGGTGGGCCTCCATACTACGATGGACTACGCTGCCCAACGCCTGCGGTGAAGCCGTGTTCGTATCCATGTCCCTATTTCTCCTAATCAATGTTGATAACCTAATTTCTTATCCAAATACATAAATACGTAACACAATCTGTATTGCTTTGATTTTGGGGTAAATGAAACCCATAATGAAATGTATTCGATGCGTTCGATAACTCAAAAAATGACAGATGACAAAATGCAAATTAAATATATTAAAACGCCAAATTAAATTTTGAGGATAAAAAAATCATGGTCTACATTTTATTAGTAGCCGGACAAGTAAAACTAGAATCGAAAATTAATTGAGACTACTATAGATGAATGATATTTCTATTAAACAAATCTGAGGATAAATAAACAAATATGCTAAATGGGGCAAGCCAATCATCAAATAAAGATTATTGTAAAATAAACATTACAAATTATTTACAAAGTTCCGCTGATCCTACAATCCAATCAATTATCAATTTTGTTCGCTTTTGTAATGATGTGTGACTTCAGATGAATTTTCAGGAATATAATAATTAAGAAATTGGAGTCACAATAGTGCAAAGTTAGTTTTACTAAATAATTCTTTTTGCAAGTAAGTATATTGATATAATTCGTCCAAATTGAGTAAATATATAAGGCAATATATGATATCCCCCAAAAATGGCAGTTGCATAATGTACAACAATATTTGTAGTATCATGGTCAACATTTCATTGGTAGCTAGACGAGTGGGACGACTGGAAGCAGTCGTAAAACCAAACCGCGTATGGTAGAATCAGAATAAACAAGACCAGACAACAGATGAATGTAATTCGTATTGAACGAACCAGAGGATAGATAAAATGGTATGCTAAATGGGATAAGTCAAAGTGAAATCACCAAATAAAGATTATTGTAAAATAAACATTACAATGTTCCACTTATCTTACAATATCCCAACAATCGATCAATTTTTGTTAGCTCTTATATTGTACAAAAGGTCAGTGGGATGTGGCTAACGTATTGGGCAAATACTCAGGAAAACAAGATTTTACAAATTGGACCTACATTTTGACTAAAAAATTCATTTTGCAAGTAAGGTTATTGTTATAATCTGTCCAATTATTAAGTAAATATATATTGCAATAGAGGATATTCTTCAAAAATAAGTTAAAAGAAAGTCGAAAAGATTTTGAAGACGAAGAACGCTTCGAACGAGCATCAACTCTTACCGATTTCAAGAAAACCAAAGAAATTGTGCTTGGTTTTTTAAATATGTCTGTTCAGGACTTGTTGGTATGTCGAAAGATTTTGGCAATATCATTTTGAAGCATATTTTGGGCTTAAATCCTGGAAATTATTGACTAATGCCATAACGTTGACAATCCACCTCTCACAATGTACTCATTCTTAGAGACTTTTTTTATTACCAAAAATGCTGTGAATATTGATCCACAACTACCGAATTCGTCTTATTTAGTACCGTATCACTTATGACTAGTTTAGAATCTCAAAAGACCACTGTGGAAAAACTGTTTTGGGACGATAGAAGAAATAAAGCAAAATCGCCGCATGCACTTTTAACGCCGTACGACATTCGACGTAAAACAAAAACTAATAAATACAGACGATTGTTACAATGCTTAGAAAGTAAGAATTTTTTTAATGATGTGCGATTTGCCGCGCTAATGAAATTTAAATTAAATATTGGTCTTACTTTGTGAACACAGTAGTAGTTTGTAACAATAAAACACATTCAACATCTCGAGGTAATTTTGCATATTTCTACGCTTGCATTTTGCTGAAAAATATGCTTGCAACAAGCGGATGCGTTTACATTGTTATTTGCCTGCCTGCGCAAAATTATAAAATCATTACACACATTTTTGAGGTTACCTTGCAATAATGTAACACCTCAGATGGCTTTTCAATTATTTGAAATCTATAATTGTGTGCTTGATTTAATGCGTTTGTTGTGCAACAAGTACAAATCTAGCGCTAAACATTTTTGAGGTTATGTTATGCATTAACTCGTTAACTATGCGTTTAAACAACGCTCAAATGTAAACTTGGAATCATTAATGGTGTTTGAAATAGTGTGCTGGAAAGTGAAAACAGTATAGGAAGAGTCATGCGATAGCTAAATAATTGAACGTCTATTATAATATAATATTCGTATTAGCATTAAATATTTCTTGTCTAAAATTACTTAATAACTTCGAATGCATTTAAGTTTTCACGCATTTTGTTAAGATTTGAGATAAAACTTAAAAAAGTTACCATTTATAGGTTATGTCACATGAATATTGTTCATCTTGGAAAGAAAATGAAATATTAAATACATTTCGACTAAAAATTATTTGGAAAGCATTTAAGTTTCATGAATTTCTCTAAAATTTAGGACATTATTTGTGAAATTTAATAGACCCCATTTATCATTAATTAAATTTTAATTAAAGAAAATAGTATTTTTAACCACACATTTTATCCGCGCCTAAAACATTTTTGAGGTTGCATTCATTAACTAAAACATTTTCTTTTTCAAAACCATTTACTAAATTCGCCATTCGTCCATCGATCTTGCAAAGCGAAACCAAATCCTGATTCACAATTATTCAACAATTAAATGTTTTGAGGTTAGGTTAGAAATCTATTTGATTATTTCGCAATAATTAAAGATTTGATCAAGTGATTCAACCAACACATTGTATGAATCTTTTTCTATACATAATTTCACTTAGAAAACTGTAATGTTAAATATAAATAAATTTGATAGTAATAAAGAATTTCTGTGCAAGGTTCTTAAATTGTCACAAAATAAATTATTTTGAGATTAGATTAGAAACTTACTTGATTATTTCGTAATAATTAAAAATAGGATAAAATAAATAGAAAATTTATTTATCTCCAATTTTAAAATAGATACATAATATTTTTTTCTAGATATCGTAAATTTTTCCTCGCATATTAACTTCCGCTTTTGAAATTAGATTAGAATTAGATAGCATTGTCTGGTATAAAACAAATCTCACCGCAAAATTACCACAAATAATCAAATGTTTTGAGTTTTGGTGGGAAATCATCTAAATTATTTTTTAATCATTAAACATGCTTTGATAAACTAAATTGACTATAAGTTTAATAGCAAATATCTGAGTAAAATTTCATTTGAGGTTAGGAGATTTGTTTATATCGAAATTATCAAACATTTCATGACTTTAATAGACACCCTGGAGAACATTGATCAAAGCAGTGGTCAAAAAATTACGCAACCTTATCTCCGAACTTAAAATGAATTATACTTTTTTTATTCTTTCTTCGAATCAACTTCCATTTTTAAAGTTGAAATATTTAAAACAATTTATTTAATTCGACAACCCTATCCATCATTCAATTTAAAGCAAATCTTGATTTATTGTTAAATCAATGCTTTGCGCAAGTTTTAAGGTTAAGTTAAGAATGCATTTGCTTGATAAATGCGAAGATGTTTGTTGTATTTATATTATAAGTAAACTTATTTAGCGAAACACTTGGTAGGTTATGTATAATGTTTCCACAAAATAGGTTTAATGAAATAAATAAACACCCTGTATAAATTTATCACAGCAACAATCGAAACACGGCATTTATTCATGCCTTAAAATGAATTGTAATTTTTTATGCATAACCGAACTTCTCCTTTGCATTAACTTCCATTTTTAAAGTTGAAATATTTAAAACAATTTATTTTATTCGACAACCCTATCCATCATTCAATTCACAGCAAATTTTGATTTATTGTTAAGTTAACTGTTACGTATCTATTTGATTGTTTTTCAACAATATTTAATGAATTAAATCAACACCCTGTATATATTTATCAAAGCAACGATCGCGAAGCATGGCGGCTTTTTCTCCTTGTACCACCACCACCTCTTTAAATGAATGATAATTTTTTCTACATAACCTAGATTCCTCTTCGCATTCACATATCATCATTAAATATGAATTGAATTGGACGCGAAGTTGTTTATAATACTTTCGATTCGCAGGCGCGACTTTCTTTTTTTAATCTACAAGCGCGCGCGCGCGTTTGTAAAATGGAGTGACTACATATAATATATTGTATATTGAATGCAATAAGCTAATGAGCAGGAATAATTATGACTAAATATCTATTAAAATGCATTCTCATTGAAAACTACATTCTATTTTTTTATTATTTTTTAGTATAAATAACACTGCGGTAATGATGATTTTTTAATTACGACCAGACATAAATCAAACGAATAAATAGTTTGCTTACTTAATTGTATTTACAATTACTGTGTTAATTTTTTACGGCAGCAAAACAAAAATTTAAAAAAATTGTTAACTTGGTTGCCTAGATTAAGCAAAGTTTGTTGTTAATATGCATGGCATGCTAGATTATTCATTTTTTAATCGCACCAAGACAAAAATCCAAAGAATAAATACAGTTTTATAATTCATTAAATGAAGTTTTCGTAAACAAGCAAATTATATTCAATTTTTATAGATATTTTCAAGTAAAAAAGAATAAAGTTTGCTAGGTTAGTTGCCTACATTAACCAAACTTTATTATGTACATGGCATGCTAGAATATTAATTATTTAATGGCACCACGACAAAAATCAAAAAAATAAATACAATTTTAATGATTATTAAATAAAATATTGTTGTAGTAGATAATTGCAAATTATATTCGATGTTTTGAATAAGTAAATTTTAATTGCAGCAAAAAACAATCAAAATTTGTTAACTTGTTTGCCTAGTTTTACCAAACTTTGTTGTGAATACAAATAACATGCTAGATTATTAATTTTTTAATGGTATCAAGACAAAAATCAAAAGAATAAATAAAGTTTAATAATTTATTAAATAAAATTTTGTTGTAGTAGATGATTGCAATCTAAATTCGATTTTTTGAAAAGTTTGCTGAGTTTGTAGCCTACATTAACCAAACTTTGTTGTGAATATGCATGACATGCTAGATTATTACATAAACGATCAATTAAATACTATACACGCAAAATGTGCGAATCGGACGCAAGATGGCGCTGATTGTCAAACCGGCATGCTAGATAAATGTTGTTTGTTCATCATGATTTTAACACTCACCGATCGTTGTAATTAATAATAATCCAAGACAATTACGTAACAGCAACATTGTTTTAAAATCAATTAATTAACCATTTAAACGAAAACAAAAAACAAGCGGCACTCGATGTTTGATCACAACAACAATTGAACACATAAAACAATATATGAAACAATATGCGATCGAATGTTTTGGTTGTTGGAAAGTAGACGCGCGCGTTCGTGTGTAGTATACGCTCAATTACATTATATTGAGTGAATGTAATTCTTTTCGGCTTGTTGTTGTTGTTGTTGCGGATTTGTGTTTTGTGTATGTGTGTGTGTGTTGTTTTTTTTTTTGGGTAGGTGGTGTGGTGAAGTCCTGCAACGCTACTAAATCGGTGTTTCGGGCGCTGCGCTGAGTCGGTGCTCCTCGCTCGTGGATTGGAGTGGAGCGACGGCGCACGAACATCGGGCCGGCAGCACTGGGAAAATGGGTTGGCGCGTTTTCCGGCACGCGCGCACATCTGGGGGTGGCGCCGCACGCCGCCACCGCCGCCGAAAAACCGCCCTCCTCCACACCACGGCGACGCAGCGCAACGTTATTATGTAATTGCAATGAAAATCATCAATGTTGTTTTTCCCCCGTTTTTTTTTCGTTCTTCCTTGTCGTCCGCGCCGCCACCACCACCACTCTCTCGCTTTTCGTTTCGAACTATAAATTAATCATATTTCGTTTTGCGGGCACAAAAACGACGATCTTTTTATGTTAATTAAGCGCACCCGGCTGACTTTGATGTCGTCGTCGTCTCCCAGCAAGCAGCTTGTCGTAAGTCTGGTTGCATACGTACAAAATTTTTGCATTGTTTTTGTTGTATGCGGTTGCGATGCGTCAAACAGGAAGTGTGCACAGTGATAAATAAACAAATCAGCGCCTCTGTGTCATCGTAATTGCATGGTCTGTATACCAAAGATTAATTTTAATTGATTAATTAATTGAGAGATATAAAAAATTGTAGGATTCACTTTATTATAACAAAAAATATGTTAATGTATTTTAATGTTCAAGGTTATCATCATTTAATGGTTCACCCAAAGAGATGAAGAGATGTTAACCTCAAATTTAATATAAATGTCATATTTTATCAATATTGCCTGAAAATCGAGATAAACTTCGTCGAAACCCCTAAATATTTTGATGGAAAATACCGAAAATTAAAGAAAACCGTTTAAAAATCTTGGTGAAAATACTAAAAAGTGTAGATTATATTTCCAATGTATACATTTGAATGAAACGCACTGCATATGTGCATACATTATTTTAGCGGCGCAAATTTGTACTAACTATATGTAGTAGTAATAAAATCTACATCAATAATAACATAATTCCATCCCCATTTTCGGCGCACACGTATTCTAATGCTTTTAATGTGGTATGAATGACATGTTATAGGGTTGTCACGCGTTTTAACACAAAACAAAAAGCAGCCGTGGGGTGGACGGACCTGGAGGAGGGTTGTGTGTGTGCGTAGTATACTACAATCGTACATCAACATCAATTTGCAATATGCGTGAACGACAAAACGAGCGTAAAAACGCGAATGGTTTGACGCGCGCGCTTTAATGCGTGCATGGCAGACAACACACAATATGATGTATCGGAGGGTTGTTATGTGATACGTCTTGGTTTAAGTAAATGCAATAGAAAGAATATTTGAGTATATAATTACACTGTACTGTTACCAAACGAGACTAGATAAGGAAAAATCGGTCCACTTGAATGATCCGAATCATTCAATCTAATTCATTCTAATGATCTGACTTTGAAAATATTTTCTTTCAACTCTGGCTTTTTCATTAATAAATAATGAGAAAAATATTATATGTGGGATTTAGAAATATGAAGACACCCGTTCTAGCAAAATGAGCGAGTGGGTTGTGAGCGGGGTTGTGATAGTAACGAAATAAACAGAGAGTAACATCAAGTCGTCGAGAGAGTATCAGCCTCGCGTGGTGAAAGTACAACGAATATAACTAATGTTATATTAATTAAAAATCTTCAATATTATATTACGATTAAATAAAAACGGTTTAGATTATTTAAAACTATCTTTGTCTACATATGTGATTACCATTTTAGATGCATTAGCACCCTTAGAATCCATAAATATTACAAATGTTATTAAGACGCGAATGAAATTTTGGCCTTTCAATGAACGCATATCGAAAAAAGTATGATTTTACGAAAATATGGAAAGTTGTGAAATAAAACGCTGTTACTGTTTGTTATAGCTATACGTTTCGGTCTGTTATGTAGGTTCTATAATTTTTATCTAAAATATTTCATTCCCATATTAGTGTGCATACAATCACCTTTTCTTCAATTACAAATTTTAGTTAGAGACATCACAACCCTCAATCCATAAATAGATTGTATTTCGAATGATTGAAACTGAATGAACGATGCGCCTCTTCTTATGATTCATACGATTCGGATCAGCTCGTTTATTTAAAAGATGATCGTTGTTTTGAATATAATTCTTTTCACTAATTAATGAAGGTACCAAAAATCGAACAAAACGATTAAAGCAACAAGTCGCTGCACTTATGTTAAAGGGATTAAACGCCTTAATCTATAAATATTGCATAACATTACCAATGAACCATATTGAATAAATCAACGAACCAACGAATATTGTGTTTCAAATAAACGATGAGTCGGTTCTTATGATTCATATAAATGATTCGGTACCATCGCCCCCACATTCGATTGCAGCCCCCCCCTGACACAGATATATAGAGACCCACTTTGACAACGAAAATAAATTATGAAATAAACGTATTGATATAACATTTTTTTCTATAAACAACTTGCCTTTCAATATCTGTAGCACATCAGAATTAACAAAAATTCGAGCGTAGATTACAGATCAGTTCAGTATGGCGGAATCTAGTGCTAATATGTTTAATGTTTGGTATTTACACAGAAGATCACATCGGGCTCCTGGCATACCGCCCCTCCGGGCTACAATCTGGCCATCCATCCCCATGTGGTGGCCATCTCTGGAACACAAATACAAAATACGTAGTTTTCTAACTAATTACTTCATTAATTTCAGCGAGTGTGATGAAAAGAAATTGTCTGTTCAAGAATGATAGGCAACACACATATTTCTTTATTGACTGGGCATTTAGTCGAAATTCAAGTGAGTACATTGTTGTAACATGTGATTTCCCGTATGCACTTTATTCTACTAATTACGAATTAAATCGGCTTTAAGTGAGTGTGATAGAAAAGAAATTGTCTGTTCGGTAGGTGTTCAGCCTTTGTGTTGAAAATACGAGAATTAGTTTTAGGTAGGCTTCGCATTTTGGTACTAGGAAAACACATCAGTCAGTAGGCCTGCCTGCGAGTGTCCAAGCAACGTGTTGTTGAAACATTGAAGATTGAATTAACATGCAGTCCGCAGCTCTTGAGAAAAACACACGCGTTTTCGCATAAAGTTTCTCCAAATTCATCAAGTTTAAGTTTATCATTTGTAACAATGTTCAATTTTTATGTTAATAAAATAAAAGTTTAATGTTGTAAAATAAGAAGCTTCCCCAAAACCAGCATTCCAGCTTCTATACAAAACAGTAGGAAACCCCTAGAGCATCATTATCATAATAGCTTTGTATCAACAGGACAATTCTGACTGATTATCAGTCCGACCGAAGTCAATATAAAAATCAGCGAAAATCGTCCCATCCTGCGATCTGACGCGTCAATTAGTTGTATTTAAGTATATCTGACTAGTTATCAACTAGTGGTCTGAGTATCATTGTCATTGAAGATTGGAATTCAGATTATAAAATCGACAACTGATCAGAAACCAGTCAAATTTATCTTGTTGATACAAAGCTAGTATATCCCAGGGATGGCCAACAAGTCAATCGTAAAACCACTTTAGATAGATCACTTGCGATATTTTGAATGTAAAAACGCCAATATTTAAAGACTACAAATAGTTTGAATAAGCGATAAAAACTAGTTCTTAGATGTGCATAAGTTGGTCACCCTTGAAATATCCCATGCCTAGGTGTTTCTTTTGCAAATTAAATCGTTACTATAATTGTCTATATGTGCAAAGTAAACAGCACACGGTAAACAACTGTCACAAAAATATAAGTAGGAATTGTTTAGTGACGGCGTGTGCAATGTTTACGTTATTACTAAGGAAATTGTTTATAGCAACCCGATTCTTTGATGATAACGCAATTCTTTTGAGTTAGTTTAAATTGAACTCCATGAGAAGGAACTCGTGCGGTTGTGAATTGATTTTATTAATAAATTTCTATCGAGATTAACGTGGTCTCTTCCGATTCCTACGTGGGAATTTATATTCCTACATATATGTCGTTTTTAAAATAATTGGGAGTTAAAACGTCATTTGCTAGAAAAGAAATTGTCCGTGCGGAATCTTTATTTGAGGAAAACTTACGTACGCTTTACACATTTGCTGGGTTGCTAGGAAACTGCACATTCAAATCCAAACAAACACACTTAGACATGTTCCAAATTGTTTGCGCGCGACAAACACGATTACTTTCCGATTCGATAGCCCGGCTAGGCAACTCGCCTTGCGTTGCGTACCGGCTGGCGTATTGCATGTTTATTATCATGTTCGTCACCTCAAATGTCGCTTATTTGTACGATGATGAGCGGAGAAAGAAAAAAAAACTCTGGGGCCGTTTAAGCGCCCCACATTTACGACACCGCCGCTTTTCACTCCCCCTCGATTTCATCGTCGCAACACAACAATACGACCGGCGTATCATTTAGTAATCTTTCACTAATCCGCAAAGCATTAAAACATTATCGTAATGGATGCGTGATGAATGAATGATGGAAATGGGGATGGGAAGGATGTAGGGAAATGGTTATATTACGAGAGAGAGAAAGAGAGAGACAGGAAAAAAAGGGGTTGCACGATTATCAAATTTAGCCTTTCATCGCAAATTTGTGCATCGCTAAAAGCATTGATCAAATTCATCGATACTGACATTATGAAATGTACGAATTCTAATCGATAATGATTAATTACACGTAATTTTAAGCACTCACCCACATTTTGCGCATAATTAATGAAGTTATCACTACAAAATCACTTAAATTAACAACCGTATAAAACCTACAAAACACTTGTTGAATTCTTGGTTATGTACGGGACATTGACGCCATCTGTGACACAATAGTGGAACTAACACATTTAGACAATTAATTTGATTATTGTAGCAAATAAAAAAATTAAAATTCATTATAAATACATCACAAATATGTAAATATTAACTATATAATATTAAAAAGTAACAGTTTAGTTTTAGTGTCATCTATAAATCAATTATATAATCATACCAATCACATGACAGCACGTGAATCGAATTTCATTGCAGTTGCTGATCGCCATCAGACAATTCAAGACGTTCTTCTCGTTACGAATTATTGATAACAACAGGTTTAAGCTGCAAAAATGTCGTATCCAAGCAAGCTGAGTACCAAGGCGGCGACACGGGAGCACGTATTGGCCGTATCGAGGGATTTTGTCTCGCAACCGAGAATCAGTAAGTACTTGCCCTAAAAACCCTATAATCATCTGGTTCAGCCATCCCTACGGCAGCAACAGCTCCCAACCACCTATTAAAACATGTCGATCAATCTAATTTCTCTGCACGAGGTGTTAATTAGTCGATTTGAATGAAAATTTAATAAATCATGTGACAACCCATGACATGCCACTCCTTCACTATATTGCTGGTTTTACTTGCAGCATACAAGACGGTAAGCGGTGTAAATGGTCCGCTGGTAATCCTCGACGATGTTAAATTTCCCAAATATGCCGAAATCGTACAATTGAAACTCGCTGATGGAACGCTACGCAGCGGACAAGTCCTGGAAGTCAGTGGCAGCAAGGCTGTCGTTCAAGTATTTGAAGGTACATCGGGCATTGATGCGAAAAACACACATTGCGAATTTACCGGCGACATTCTACGTACGCCCGTATCTGAGGACATGCTTGGTCGTGTCTTTAACGGCTCGGGAAAGCCAATCGACAAAGGTTTGTGCTACTAAATAGCATAAAAATGGGTACTTTATTCGATTGTAATTTTTAGGTCCACCAATTCTGGCTGAAGATTTCTTAGATATCCAAGGACAGCCGATCAATCCATGGTCGCGTATCTATCCGGAGGAAATGATTCAGACTGGTATCAGCGCCATCGATGTAATGAACTCGATTGCGAGAGGACAGAAGATTCCTATTTTCTCCGCTGCTGGTTTACCGCACAATGAAATCGCCGCTCAAATTTGTCGTCAAGCTGGCCTTGTCAAAATTCCAGGCAAATCCGTGTTGGATGATCACGAGGATAATTTCGCCATTGTTTTCGCCGCTATGGGTGTTAACATGGAAACTGCTAGGTAGTTTATCTCTTCTAAATTTCGTAATTGGTTTTAAACCTACTTCTCATAGATCTCAAGCTTTGAATTTTTGACAGTCGCGCAAAACTTCAGAACAATGCGCTTTTAATTAGTTTTCCAAGGAAAACCGTCATTGACCATTTCATTTGTTATTAATTAAGATTTCTATTATACAAGTCCAGTATAAGCATTACAAGCTCAGACAATAGCGTATGAAATAATTATCTTTAAAATGGTAGTTTTTTTGCATTACAGTCGGTAGTATTTTTGGTGTCATTTGTCAATCAAGTAGGTACATACATGTTACATACTAATATAAAAGCTCTTTTCATACATGTAATTACTATAAAATATGAACGCCGATTTTATTAAGGGTGCGTTGATAGTGAAGCAGCACAGCTCGAGCGAAATAGGCTAAAACTTGTTCAATGTACGATCTGCATAGGGACATAATAGAACTAAACTTGAGACGTCACGATGTGTGTCCTAACTTAAACGCATAGGTTTGATTTTGATGCTTTGTTGTGCGCGAGCTGCACTGCCCTGCTATAATCGCACCCTAGTAATTATGTAATCAAAAATGGCTCTGATGTTTTTAACGGCAATTTTATGTTGTTTTACTCCGAAAAAAATGTTTTCCTAAACGTCTATAGATGTACCACAATTTCTATTTACTCAAAAATGTACTACATTTTTAGTAGCAGTACACAAAGCAAACAGTTTTCCTATTCAAAACTTTTGTCAAATACAAATCTAAAAGATAAAATGAAATCAAGGAACCTCTTATCAGTAGTTTAGTCTTAGTAGTAAATATAAAAATATTTTTTAAATTTTAATTTTTTTATATAGATTCTTCAAGCAAGATTTCGAAGAGAATGGCTCTATGGAGAATGTGTGCTTGTTCTTGAACTTGGCCAACGATCCAACCATCGAACGTATTATCACACCACGTTTGGCTCTAACCGCCGCCGAATTTTTGGCCTACCAATGCGAAAAGCACGTGTTGGTCATCTTAACCGATATGAGTTCGTACGCTGAAGCTTTGCGTGAGGTATCAGCCGCCAGAGAAGAGGTACCCGGTCGTCGTGGTTTCCCAGGTATGCAGCACGAATACTCAATTATCATTAATTTTGTGCTTATAAAACGTGTGTTTTTGTTAGGTTACATGTACACCGATTTGGCTACAATCTATGAGCGCGCTGGACGTGTAGAAGGCCGTAACGGTTCAATCACACAAATTCCAATTCTAACTATGCCTAACGACGATATCACACATCCAATTCCCGATTTGACCGGTTATATTACCGAGGGACAGATCTACGTCGATCGTCAGTTGCACAATCGTCAAATTTATCCGCCAGTAAACGTACTACCATCACTTTCGCGTTTAATGAAGTCCGCTATCGGTGAGGGAATGACCAGAAAGGATCACTCCGATGTGTCCAATCAGTTGGTAAGTGGCTATAACATTGTAGCAATTTTTGATTAAATTAATCTTGATTGATTTTTAGTATGCTTGCTACGCTATCGGCAAGGACGTGCAGGCTATGAAGGCCGTCGTAGGTGAGGAAGCGCTCACACCTGACGATTTACTCTACCTGGAATTCTTGACCAAGTTCGAGAAGAACTTCATTACGCAGGGCAACTACGAGAATCGCACCGTGTTTGAATCGTTAGACATCGGCTGGCAGTTGCTGCGTATCTTCCCGAAGGAGATGCTGAAACGTATTCCAGCCTCGATCTTGGCCGAATTCTACCCAAGAGATTCACGTCATTAAAAAGCGAGATTTACTACATATACAAAACATGAAAAAAAAAACAATAATTAAGTTTAATCTTAATGATTAAGTTGTAAATGTAAGTTGTAAGTATTTGTAATTACACCAAAACGCATAACCGTGCAATTTCTCCTTCCTCATTTTTATCATATTGTTTTACTGAAAAAGTACAGATTTTTAATTCAATTGTATTATAGCTAGATAAATTCATTTTTAATTTACTTAAGGCAAAGTTTAAATGGATTTGTTTCTTAGACGCACTAAACATTCCATGTAAAAAAATCGCAATGCTACATTACTATTGTATTTGTTGTATTGTTTAAAAAACAAAATGTAGCGGCCGAACGCGTTGTTGATTTTTTGGTGATTGGAAAAACGCTAAAAATTATATAAATAATATATTGTAAAAGAATCCATTTATTGATTGTTTATTATTATGATTATAGATGTTGCAAAATTCATCCAATAAATTGTTAATTAATTGAAATGATAGAGTTTAGCATGTAGACTGTCTTGTGAATAACTAATAAATAATTATCTATGTTAAATTCAAATTTTATATCCAATGCACTTAAGATTATATGTCGATTTCCCACACACGTTTACGTGAAAAGCTTATGGGAAAAAATTCGTAACGTACACTCATTGGAACAACATCGTGTAGCATGCTCAAAAAGGGGGTGGTCTTTTGACAATTTGCCATATGCATCTATTATAAAAATACATTTATATATAATATTTAAATAAAAAAAGGACCATTAGTTTGTCGTTTATAACAGGCATAAAATTGCACTCAAAATATTGTTGAAAAAAATGCACCGAAATGGGCGTTTTAACTAGTGGCACACATAAGTGTTTCAACGAATGTACATTTGATGGTTTTCGTATGAATTATGAAAAATATTTATAATAATGAATAATAAGCTCATCATGGAAATTATTTACACACAAATTACCATCTTTTTAACATTCCACTTTAAATGTCGTAATTAAGACACAAATATTTCAAAATTGGTTGGCATTTTCTACATATGTCAAATGTTTTCCCAACTATTAGCACACTTTATTTTCATAGAGACATAAAAATTTATTATGCCCCATGTTTTAAGGAATCCTTGAGCAATTTTCAAGATCGTAAAAGGTACAAACATATTTTTACATTTTTATAAATTGTAGCCTCGATTAAAAATTAGAATCTTTCAATAATCACTAATTTTATAATTGCTATTAATTCGAAATATCGTATGTCACTATTTATACACTCTTGCTACCCCTTACACGAAATATTGCTTCTGCAAAGTGATAAAAGTTTATTTGGAGTTAAAGCAGTTTTTCAGTCAATTCTGCACTTGTTCGAAATTGGTACAGCACTGCTCGGTTATGCCATGCACCATCGACGCAAGTAGTAATCAGAAACCGTGAGTTAATATCATTGAGAGTAAGTGAAAAAATATTTGGTTTGGTTACTCTTAACATTTCCCGGCATAAATGTGTGCTATAATGGAATGGGTCAAATGCTTATGATTCTTTTTGAGTTTTTGTCTGCTTCAGTTGTATTTTGAAGTTACATTTTGTTTAGGAGGTATATAGAAATTGATGCATCAAAGGTACACACGGTAATGAAAAACTTTGCCGAAGTAAAAGCTGTTAAGCATTATTGTGCTTTTTACTGCCGTTTATGGATGCTACTAATTTATAGTCTTCCTATATCTTTTGCAGGGACTTTAAGTAAGATTACATACAATCAAATAAGATTTCCAACTTACCTTGTATGTTCTGGATATTTACGTGGTATTGCATCTAACAATTTAAACTTGGCAGATTTATTTTACCAAAAACACCATAACCTACAAGTTGTGCTATTGCTATATAGATAGCGCACGTATAGTTTGCAGCAGTTTGCAGTGAGTTGCAGTCAATGCAGTGATCTACGTAACCTACTTAAAAAATTGTTTTCAATTTTTTACATGTTTATTGTTTAAGTAATTCGCCATCTTTTACTTAGATAAATATGTTATCAATTAGATTTTATTGAAATTTAATCGAATATGGTATACATTACATGTACGTATATAATTTATCATATAGATCATGTCATAAACTTTCAAAAAACACTAATAAAATATATCACACTGATTCAGTCTCACAACGAGAAAATCACACAAATCATGAACATTAAGAGATGATGATTATGGATTTTGAGGGGTTATATTTTACATTAAGTGTGTTCCGTAGGCTGTGTAATTTTCAACAATGGCGTGGACTCTATCCATGGTATCACCTCCTCGCACTCCGGATACTTGGACAGTGTCAGATCGAAGTTGTCGGGACGTCGGGGACTGTTCGGCGCTGAGATGGTTTGGATATGGAGCCGTGGAATGGATAAGCAGTGTCGCAAACTTGGTACGCTCGTATAAGGTGACTTTCGCTTTGCTTTTTGATTACTTTCGTCGCGTGTTAGAATAGTTAGTTGAAATTGCGCCAGCGTTGCTGTTGAATTCGCTAGATTTTCAATGCACGGGCATGATGTCGATGACGTCTTGAGTGCCTCCGAGCAGCAGTCAAGTGAGTTAAGCGATTTCTTCGTTTCGTTGATGATGTCGAGCGACTCGAGCTGTTGTTCATTAGCAAAACGCAAGCGTTTTGGCGACTCGAAACTAGAACAGCGTTGAATCTGCTGCCGGCGACACTTGAGCGAGCTGCGTGGCACAATACACTGCCCGTTCGTGTCAACCTTCAATAGACGACCACCGTCGCGACGCTTTTCGCGCTCGTGTGAGCGTTGCTGTCGCATGCGCTCCTCCTCGCCGACGAGGAAGTACGTCTGTTGCTCTCCTTTGCCCTTCATGCACACCATGCCGCGTTCTTGCAGGTGATAGCCGCCGAGTTTGGCTAGCAATTGCTCGCATTGCTTGCTGCAGTGGATCTTTAATGCTGCAGCAGCAAACATTGACAATAATTAATTATTTGCATCATTCTTAATTTATTATATGCATGATGAATACTTACGCATTCCTGTTGATTCCATGCGGGATGCTGTGTTTACCGTGTCGCCGAAGAGGCAGTAGCGTGGCATTTTCAGTCCAACGACTCCCGCACATACCGGCCCTTTAACAATAGCGTATTTAAGTTTAATTCAGATTGCAAACTAAACGCATAGCCAAAATGTGAAAAGTTAAGGAAGGTTAATTCTATTGTATATTCAATGGATATATATTTTATTGAAAAATATTGATGAAAATTCTATTTTTTACCAAGTTACAAAGCTGTTTAGTTCCATGGAACATGTAATTGATATGGAAAGAGAATGTTTATATTTCACATGATTTTTTAAATTATAAATGTGGTCGAATCTGTAACAATGATTCTGATGATGAGCTGAAAAGTTTCGAGTCTTAGCAATTTTTTTAGAAACATTTGTTCTTATGTGTTTTATTGTAGTATCAGCATTAAGAAACTGTTTATGTGTCACTTAAGTACAATAGAAGCAGTAAGCTCAACTCAACAGGCTGTAAAAGATGGAATATTTGTGTGTTCTACTATGGAAAGAATCAAAGGGAATTATACAATCAGTGTTCGTTATGTCCAGAAAGTTGTTACTGTTTTGTTCTGTGAATTTAAGATTTTTTCGTAGTTTGAGTTGGAATCACTCGATGCGGAGTATGTTATCAACATATCTATTTCATATAATAATATTGTTGTTGCATTTTTTATGTTTTCTATTTATTCTCTTCTCGTTTTTCGCAATTTGTTGCTCTGTTTGGGGTATATTACAAATTTATTCATTTTTGCAACATTTTGTTATTTTTCTGTAGTAGATCTTTTGTAATTTTTGCAAATAATAGTAAATAATTTTAAGAAATAGATCGAAGAAATGTATGAAGATGGAAACTTGTATAAAAATGAACAAAACACACAAAAAGAGCGGCAAATGTAAAAAAATGGATAAAACGCAATCAAATTAACAAAATCGGAAAATACAAAATGGCAAATACACGAAAAATTGCGAAACATTGGAAAGATCCAAAACTTATCAGCCCACCCCTGTACTCTTCAATTTTTACGCAAACTCAAATAAATAACATTTATTTTTTAAATTTAATTAACGGGAGGAAACTATTTGTACATTGTGGCTTAATTAATTCCTTACAGATTCGTTTACAGCTATGAAGGTTGCAGCCTATGGTTGATTTCACTTGGCTTCACACAAATCTATCAACATACGTTCTATATTGTTTATGTGTTCCGTGGTTAGCTATGAATGTTGATGAATGTTTAAAATAGGAAGACTCCTTGCCAATATGTTAAAGATTTTGTTTATATGCTTTTATATTAACTTGCCTTGTCTGTCAGTTTGTCAGTTTGTCAGTCAGTCAGTCATTCGGTCAACATTTCATGGATAACCAGATTATTTTCATGAAGCAAATAAAAGCATATTCATTTTTTTTCCAGTTCATTTATTTATTACCTTATCTACTTCAATGCAAAACATTAGTACATTAATTGGAATATTAGTGCTTGAAGGGAGTATATTTTACTTAAAAGCCAAAAAAAGGGTCGCCGCCTATAGTTGATTTCATTTGGTTTCACACAAATCTATCGACATCCGTTCCATAATATTTATGTATTTCGTGGTTAGCTATGAAAGTTGATGAATGTTTAAAATAGGAAATCTCCTTGCCAATATGTTAAAGATTTTGTTCTTTTTTATTACTTATCCACTTCAGTGCAAAATATTACTACATTAATTGTAATATTAGCACTTGAAGGGAGTATATTTTACTTAAAAGCCAAAAAAGGGTCGCTGCCTATAGTTGATTTCACTTGGTTTCACACAAATCTATCAACATCCGTTCCATATTATTTGGGTGTCCCGTGGTTAGCTATGAAAGTTCATGAATGTTTATAATAAGAAGATTGCTTGCCAATATGTTAAAGATTTTGTTCTTTTTTATTACTTATCCACTTCAATGCAAAATATTACTACATTAATTGGAATATTAGCGCTTGAAGGGAGTATATTTTACTTAAAAGCCAAAAAAAGGGTCGCCGCCTATAGTTGATTTCATTTGGTTTCACACAAATCTATCAACATCCGTTCCATAATATTTATGTGTTCCGTGGTTAGCTATGAAAGTTGATGAATGTTTAAAATAGGAAAACTCCTCGCCAATATGTTAAAGATTTTGTTTTTTTTTATTACTTATCCACTTCAATGCAAAATATTACTACATTAATGAGAATATGAGTGCTTGAAGGGTGTACCTATATTTTAATGAAAAGCCAAAAGCGGTGGTTTATTACATTTCCATCATTAATGAAAATCTGTATAGAAATTTGTTGTTTAAAGCCGATTTACATTTTCCGAATATGAGGAAGTGGTTTATAATCTGTTAATGCTCATAGTATTTGAAGGAAAAGTCAACATAAAGTCAAAATAAAGTTAGTGTGCGTTAGTTTCATTGAGTTTTTTACGGGTTGTTGAAAACTATTGCAAATATCCAACAAAAGGACCCCGCACAAAACACTGTGATTTTGGACCCCACTGAAAGTTTTTGAATTTTTGATATGTCATAGTATATGACCTCCTAAACAAATATTTCCCCGGTCAAAAAACTTTTAAATGGACAGTTTTTGAGATATAGACCTTCAAAGTCACATA
>JARJDW010014281.1:0-23049 GCA_030264715.1 Adinopsis sp. GC000173
CCCTTAAAGAAATAATGTGAGAGTTCTATTTATACAGCAAAAGAATTTTCTATCTTGAATCACATGCACAATAAAAATAACATAACACACACATAATTCAACCGGAAATACATATTTGTTAGTGCTACCGTTTCCATGCTGCCTCGTCTTTTTTTGTTTAGTGTGCCATCGTATACGGTTTTGTTTGTCAGGAAAACATTTTATAAATTTGATATTTACTTAAGACGGAGCGCGTTGTTGCGCCTCCTCATCGTTGCGTTCGTTCGTTTCGCTGGCGCTCTCTCGCTCGTTCGCTCGCTCGCTCGCTTACTTTCCTGAATAATAAACAATTATATCTTGTTCAAAGTATTAATATTGTAATATTTGAAATATGAAGCGGCTTAAATCCAATCGACCAACTTGGTATTCGCAATTCGCACACCGTCCCGCTCACGCCAACTATTTTATTTGGCGAGATAGTCAGATGTGCGCGTTCTCACGAAACTAGCTAGCTATACCTACATCTCGCATACATATACATATTACTCCTCACACAGACAATAAATTTCCATGCCGCAATAATAATCTGATGAAACGATGAACCAAAACAGATTATTTTAATAATCATTTTTACTATTTTATATATATTAATTAATAATCATTAAATCTATTCAAGTATAGTAAATCAGCAAGAGCGCGCGGCTTTGGTTTTCGCTCGGCTGAAAGGCGCACGTGTTGAATATATATATCGACGGCGAAAAGGGTGTTTATTACTAGGAAGTTGCACTTAGCATTAACTCGCATTGTGTCACTCTCTCAAATAGTTGTAATTACACATAATTAACACACACACAGATTAATTGCGATGTTTGTTAACGCATATTTATTAATTTCATTAAAAAGATATACATCTTAAAGATATTAAATTATATACCTACTTATTGCATTTTTTCTGCCATTACGCAACTCTTGATCTTGACTTGAACTTGAAGAATTTAAAACTAGTAAACAAATTAATTTTGTATAAATGTATAAACTTGGATTAGCTAAAAACTAAAGATTCATAATTAATATTGAGGATTAGATTTTGTATTTTCTCCATCAATACATATTAAGGACACGTGTAAAAACCCAAAATGTTTAAGTTTTGCGTTTGGACAACTTTTAGAACTTAAGGAGTTTAAGAACTTTTCAAATTCTAAAAATCTCAAGACTTTTTTGTAGTTTCTGTTCCACATTTGGTATTATTTGATTCTAAAACGTATTGATCTTAAATTTTGAAGACATGTCAGGAATATTTTTTTGACTATACCAAAATTGGATTATTTTTAGAAAAAAGTAAGACCAAATTCTAAAATTTCTTGAGACTTTTTATTTTCTAGACAACCAAATTGTCTTTAAATATCAAAATCTGGATTATCTATGTGTTAAACCCTCCTTAATGCTATTCCGGTAGATTAGAAAGGGAAATGTAAAAAGTTGTCAAAATTCATGCAAATTTCCAGCTTGGTGTTGATTTAATAATGCATCATCGGGGCTGTGAGGCTGTTTGGTCAAGATGCCTATAGCTTGTTCTCTAACTATAATACTACCGCTTGGTACATTTTTTGCCCTGCGAGAAGGGTGCGCGCCCCGCATTAATTAAGCCATTTCGCTGCAATTTATATTTATATTTAAAGGCATCCATTCGGAATTTTTAATCAAGTTTGTAAAATTAGAGAAAAAAAATGTAGATATATATATGGGTATCAATCAATCTGGTTTTGAAATATTTCAATCCGGCGTCTTTTTATCGGAGGGCGAGTGAGGGGAAGGGGAGGGGGTTTGTCGGCGGTGGCGGTGTATCGACTAAAATCAGAGTTTAATAGAAATTGGAATGTTTCAGGGGTGAAAATTCTTTTCAAATTAGCCCGGGGGAGAGTTAATGAAACAAGAAATGTTTCTTTTTGTGCTAATTTTTTCCTCTCTTAGCGAAGAGAGAAAAAAGCACACGCGCGCGCGTGGAAAGAAGGAAAAAGGGAGCAGCGAATTGGTTGCGCTTTTTTTATATATATATACGTTGTAGATATAAAGCGGAAAGCCTTCATGGCTTTGCTTTATTTTTTACAGTTTTGCAGCAGCAAATTTTTTTAACGTTCGACGACTTAATTAATTCGTCACCGAGGAATTTTCATACAACAATTTTTATCCCGTCTCGATGAATTTTTCGCATACCATGAATGCTAAGTATACCTATATACAATATAATATAAAAAAAATAGCACGAAGAGAGAGAATACGAGCCAGCAAAGCAGAGCAAGCACACAACAAAGATTCTCTCTGTGTTTTAATTATGGCATCTGCACCCTGATGACCAGGTTATGCGGGGGGGTTGTAATAAAACTTTGCGTTTCGTAATTCCACGCGCGCGCTTCACACTGCGAACGGCGTCTTAAAAACAAATCCGACGTCGGGTGGAAAGGAAAAAAGAGAGACGCCGCGCGGCATCGGCGTGAAAATATTAAAGGGTGATGTATATATATATATATATCTATATACATTTTTGCAGCCCTTTCGCAGCTGATGAATATGTAATGGCATTAATTAAAGATGTGAGCGCCACCTGCGGCCGCCACAGGTATTACAAACACCAGGAGTAATTACACAAATTTCGCAATTTTAAGATGGAGAAGAAAAAAGGGGTTGAATGGCGGGAGCGGGTGCGATACTCCGCACACCACCGACGCCACGCCGAAAAACCGCACACTCTAATTAAAAGTAGAAACGCGCACTTTTGCCCATTCGCATTTTTTTTCACTCTCTCGTTGCACGAATTGCCCAATTAAAAAGTTTTTATTAGGAAACGAAACACGACGCACATTTCTATAAATATTTTACACACCCTTTTCGCGTATACAATATAACATTAGTCATTTAAATGCTGTACAAGTTTATTAAATTTTCAAAAACTGTAAAAAACGGTGAAAAGTTTTCTACTAATTTCAAATATAAGCGAATATTTACTATATTTAAGCTAAAAACAAAATAATTTCAAATAAGTTTAACATTTTTTGTATTAAGTATCACAGTTTATTGCAAAAAATTACTTTTTATTAAATTTTTAATATTTAAAAATTAGAATTTTTACATGATTATAGCTTATAGTAAACAAATAAGAAAAATGCAAAGAAAATAGAAGAATATTTACTAATAATTTTAAAGATAAGCGAATATTCATTATATACTTTTGGTCGTTTTAAAAACAAAATAATTACAAATAAGTATAACATATTTGTTGCAAAACTTTACGCATTAATTAATTTTTAAGATTTGAGAATTCGATTCGTATAAAAAAACCAGAAAAATGTTATAATTTTAAGTTAATTTTTGTGATAACTAAAAATCTGCCAAAAAAATAAGCAAAAATATATTTTTTAATTAAAAAGTTTGTAGTAGAAAATGTAATTAAAATAAATTTGTAGAAATACTAAATTAGATCTATAATTACACGTAAAAAGACCAAAATTTTCACTATTTTTTATAAATAATTTGCGCCAATTTACGTGAATTTATCACATTTTTATTAAATTTCAGACTTTATTAAACTTTTTACGACAAAAAACTATACCAAAGTGTGTTAAAGTTTACACCTAATTTCGCAAAGAATATTTTAAATGTGATGATAAAAAATATGCGAGTTTATAAGTTAAGAGATAATCGTGTTTTTCACGCAATGGTAGTTTAATGAAATTAATTATATATGATCTATTTTTGTCGTTGTTCTTATCGGTATGGGTGAAAAATCGATATGGGTAATGATAATGAAAAGAGAGAAAAAATGTGTAATGCGATTATGCATACTAAACTAAAACTAAATGCGAAACAATAAGGATTACGCGCTCAGATGCGTTTTGATAATAAATTGGTCTTTTGTTTGGGTCGTTTGTACTGTATATAGGAGTCGAGGTAACGTTTTGCGCGCGAATTAAAACTCATTTAAATAATATAATCTAAGCGTGATGTTCGTGTGGCAGGCGGGCGCGCGCGCGGGCGGTTATTAAAACATAGCAGTGTGTCGCTGTAAGCCGCGAACCGAGGAAATTGCGATGTATAAATTCACCTTAAGATGACGTTAATGAAATTTTCTTATTTCTATATTTATTGCGCCGGCGAGTGTGTCTGTGTTGCTGCTGCTGCTGCGGTGCGGTGTGTTCCTTCTTCATTCCTTCGTTCGGCGGATGTATAGTGTAACAAGCGGGAGGAGGATTAAGGGGGACGCGCACGCTTTCGTCCTTTTTTGGGGGCAGTGTGGAAGCAGCGGCAGCAACCTCCTCACTGCTCCTCCGCGAAGGGCTTTACATTATTATTATATAGGTGTGAAAGTTTTGGCTTCTTAGATTATTTGTTGCCGTGCAAGGAGAGCGGCGGCGACGACGACGACGAACAACGTGTAATTTTACAGCGACTTAATATTAAAATCCATTTAATTTAAACTTTTTTTATGATGATTATTCAATGACGCAGTGGCAGAAACAATTTTGCTTGCATACGTAAATAATAATTATTAATTTAATTAAAATGGAAGAAACAGTTTCGTTGAACGATAAAATCTGTAAAAAAATAACAGAAACTTAAATAATAAATTATTTTATATCGTGCCTAACAATTAAAAGCATAACTTTATTACTGTGTGATATTCCTTTCTCCACATACACAAACAAACACACACAACATATAGAGAAATCGTTGAAATTTTCCACATTTAGATGTCATTGTTAACCCAAAATAATAATGCAATTCATTCACCGAATGAAAGAAGACAACGACGTATAGAGAGAAAAAAAACCTGTTATCGTATAGGAAGTACAACATAAACTATTAAGAATTAGATCTAAGATATCATTGAGGCAAGAAGAAGAAGTGCTCACACATAAAACTTGCGCTTATTAACTGGCACCATTTATTTTATTGCCCATTTAACCATTTTTTATGATTGTTTATAATCACGACTTAATTAACACCTAACATTTTATTTAAATATATTTATTATTCCACATTTGATTGTATTGCCGTGGAGCGGAAATTATCATTTTTTATTGCCTTTATAATGCAATAGATGTGTTTTGATTCAATTATTGGTACTAAATGACATTTCAATAAACAAACAAATCATAAATCAAAGAAGCGAAAGGAATGGAATTTTTTTTTATTTGAAGGAATTGTATGGAAGTAACTTCTAAATTTCGCAAAAATGTAGAAGTCTTGAAAGATCTTTCTCTAAATTAGACTAAAAATTAATAAGAGTTGAATATTCTTTACACTTTCTAAGGTATCTACTTTTAATTTTAAATTTCATTTTCTAAAAACACTAAGAAATGTTGAGATTTACTCCGAAATACCGAAGTAATCTCATTTTATATGGTTCTGTTTAGAATTTGGAAATATTTTATGATTTCTGAGGCAAATTGATTTGCAATTTAGTAATACTAAAATCATAAATTTGATAAAATCCTAAAAAGCCTAATTCTCTAAATTCTTTAATGATTTCTTTATTGATTTTGAATTTTGCTTATCAACTATAGCAAGTTCATAAATTTTGACCTTTCTTTAAACATTTTATATCGTGTTTGATGAAATGAATATGGAAATTAAGCAAAGTAAGAAATTTTTGTGCAATGTTTGAAGGAGATGTAGAAATACAAGTAGTAGACAAGCGCAACGTGATCATGATTCAGATTTTTCGAGTGCCGAGTGTTGCTAGAGTGGATGGGGGCGCCTTCATTCGAGTGTCTACTCGATCCTATTGTTTTAGCATGTCCTCATCTCAATTCGATATATCTGGCACGCATCTATTGTAAAATACATACCTTTTCTGATAGGAATCTTGAAACTAATCTTCATTGTGTAATCTGATATCTTTTCCTTTCCTTTCTTTCTACTACCATCGTCATCATCATCATCATCGACGACGATACAATGCGTTTGTATACGTATATATTGAGTTGTAATAAAGTGAGTGAGAAGGAGAGGAGCGAGTCGAAAAAAAAGGGTTGATGGTGTGTGTGCGTGTGTGTGTATGTCTATGTGTGCGCTGGTGATGCGTTGAAACACAATTCCGAATCCATTACGCGCGCGCCCAACATTTCATAATCTAGTAAGACTTCATTAGTGCCTATAAATGAATTATGATTTCTGATTGAGTCTGCCGCAAAATATAAATGTACCGAAATGACAAACCATTCCATTCCATATACATATATATCTAATGGAAAGATCCCTTCATCGTCCGAAATAATGCTCTTATAAATTAATTTGTACGGCTTTTATCTACCATTCCATCAACGTACACACACTACACACATACAGACATACATTCAGTCGATCGTGTCAGTTCACGTTTCGCATTTATTTTTTGTTGTTCTCGATGTTGTTGATGTTGCGTTGCGTTGCGTTTGTGCCTTGGCGCGCACGAGCCAATCCACCACTCAACAAAAGTTGGAAATCTTTGAAAACAAATATTGTAATTAACACAAAGAATGCGAACTTACTTTGATATGTAATTAGCTAGAAGTGAGTCCAATGTAATTGGAATTCCTGTTGTATATAAGGGGAAATGAATTATATCCATGAGCACGAGCGTAGAAAACTTAAACAAATCTTTAATCGATATCCGAAAGCGTATGCGCCGCGCTTTATATATGTAAACGTGTGATAAGAGATGGATTAACTCACTTGTAAAATTATCTATTAATATAAATTTCAATTTAATTCATTCCCGCGTATCTACTTTATACCTACACACAGGTATCATTCTAAATTTACGTCAAACTTTATTCCGGGGCGAACGTTCAACTGCAAGCCATTTACAACTTTTGCTATTAAATTATAAATTAATTATCAAATCAACATCAAAAGAAATTATTACCAACCGTCTTAGACGATAATTGATACTTTTTCACCATTTTTTCTTTACTTCATTGAAAATTTATAAAATCAAATTAATTAATTTACTTTAAAAAAAAATGTTATAATTAAGCATTGACAATATTTAAAAAGTTCAATGATTTGAATTATTTAGTGAAGTTGAGGAATAGTCAGATACGTTTATTTAAATGTCCAAAATTAATTAAAAAATCATTGTTTTTTAAGCCTTAAAGATGGATGATGGTACAGTACCTTCATTAATTAATACTTTTTGGCAGTTTTTTAACGAATCATTGACTATATTTAAAAATTTGAAGGATTAGGATTACTTCTTTTGCAATTAATATTAATAGAAAGTATTACCAATCGTTTTATGTGTTAATCAATGCTCTTTGACAATTTTTTCAGTAATCTTAATTGAATATTTACAAAATCAAATTAGTTTAAGGTTAAAAATTAGAAAGAAAAGAAGGCAATCAACTATCATATGTGGTAATTAACAATTTTTACAATTTTTTTTCACTTATTATAAATCAATTTAGAATTTTGATCTGATAAAATACTTTATTTTAATTATGATTTAGGAATCTCTATTAAAAAAATAAACATCCATTAATTAATGATTGCAATTGAGGGAATTTTCCATCCTAATACGTTTGCGGCGCGAAAAAATGCAATTTTTCCATTAGGTGAAAAACGAAGTCATTTTGGGCGAAGGCGCAAGTATAATCAGCATCCAACAAGCAAAAACTCGTCGAAAGATCAAAGCGAAACGAGTGCTTTCTGTTAATTTGTTTCAATTAGCGAAAATAGAGTTAAGCAAAACATTTAGGCGGTACTACACGAAGGAAAATGTTTCTTCAAGAACGCGAACCCCGCCGAAAAGGGGGATGTTGCGATGTTGATGTTGATGTTGATGCCACGACGGCGGCTTCTTCTTCTTCTACTTCCTCTTCTTCCCGACAACATTGCGTATACTTAATCATATTTCCACATCTCTCTCTCTTTCGCTATCTTTACCTCTAACCACTTTCAATTTTCTAACAATTTATTCCGCACAGCAAAATAAATAAATGTGTAAGTTTCGGGATGCGAGATCAAATGCGCCACACTTCCTTCATTTACATAAGAAACGTGATATTAAATATGTTATTAAACGCGTTTAGATATGGGATGTACAATAACATTTCTGCAAATGCGAATCCCACAATTATAAATAATAATAATAAAAAACAACACAGTGTGGGTAATAATCACAGAATCAAGATTTTGGTGCTTAAGCACAACAGCACAGCCAACCGGATGTGAATTTCAACATTACAAACAGATCAAAAGAATATTTTTGTGCTATAAGCTATTAGGTATAACAAAATCAATTTTCCACTATTCAAATGCGTTAAATTTTTTGAAAGTGTATGAAATTAAAAAGAAACTTATATCATTCGCATTCGATTTTTTGCATGGAAAATTATATAAATTGTTTTGTTAAATAATTTCCTGTTAATTTTAATTTTAATCGGAATGTTTTCAAATGCTGCAATTTCTAATTTTTATATATAAAAAAATGGAATTTGCAATGGAAAAAATTACTTGCCTACTACTATTGTAAAGGCAAAATTTTTGAAATGACTTAAACCGTGCAAAATATGAAAATTGGTTTAACCTAAATACCATTGTTGCGTAATGTTTTATTTATTATATTAGAATGAAACAAAAACAACAAGAACGAACGTATCGGTGAAATTGTTTCAGCGAAACCATCAAATATTTTTATATTGTTTATTGGCGATATTTTTCAAAATCCATTATTTGCTTTTAAATTATACGGCAAAGGTAAAACGCTATTATTTGCGAAATAGTGTTTGTATATAAAATCATAGAATTTTATTTAATCAATTTTTATGTTTAATGATCCATAATCTAAAACTATATAATGTTGCAAATAATATTAATATCGACTTCCACTTTCTTATAGGTATATTGTAGCAGCGCAGCACCAGATAATTGAATTTGTTTTTTTGTTTTAATTCGCAAATTATTATTGGTGAATGTATAGATATAATTTAATTTATATATTAAAAAAAAATTGAAACGTCATAGCGTTTTCAACTAGGTAATTCAATTAAATAAAATTTCGTTACTGTCGAGTAGCAGCAATGAATAGTAATAATGATAATTATAATGTTTTAATTGAATAATTGTCTACATTTCTTACTCCTTTTTACATTATAAGATAATCTACAAGTGATTAGCATAAAAATTTATCATTGTAATATTTTTCCATGTAGATGTTAATTAAAATTAAAAAAAAAAACTACGAGTGGAGACGCGCAACAAACGAACGAAACATAAACTATAAATATCTAGAGTATATAATCGTAGTAATATTCAACCTGCTTATTAACTTTTAATTTTAACAGTTGCAATTAGTTTTATGATTTACATTTGTACGTTTCCTCATCGTGCGTATTATTTAATTATATGCAAATCTATATAATAATAATTGTAGAAGCATGTTCACAGACAATGATTCATAATTATTAAATAGAACCAGCGCGCTCGGTTATTCACTCGCATTAAAAAATAAAAAAAAATATTGTAATTTCAACCCAAAATTTTTTTGTTTCCGAGATTTGTTGCATGCAACCGTAAGCACACCGACAACTTCTGCGCACAAAAATGATCAGAGAAAATGTTCAAAATTACAAAATTATTAGATGTAGATCTAATTTTTGGGTTTATTCTTTTGGTAAATAAAAAAATTCAGATAAATTCTTTTCAAAGTTTTCTAAATGTTTGATATTTTTATAATTTTTAACTAATAATGTTGGCAATAAGTGTAAAAACTCTAAAATTTTGTTGACAATCTTTAAAAATGCTTGCTTAATTAGTGAATTATTTTTGATGGTTTTATTTCTTTCGAAATATTAGTTACTGACTTTATTATAAAAGCAGCCGAAAACAATAATTTTTCTTTTTAATTTGACATTTATAAACAATTTAACTAATAAAACCTAACAAAAATTAAAGTTTTGTTACTATTTGTCATGAAATATTTTAGATTTTCATTAAACTCTAACAATATTAAAAAATATGACAATTTTCTTGTCGAAATTTAACAGAAATAAGAAAAATTTAAAATCTTCTTCATAGTTTTCAAGAATCATTTAAGATTTTTATAAAACTCCAACATCATTGTCTAAACAATAACTATTTTAACTTGCAGTTAATGTGGTGGAAATGATGAATCGAATGACATAACGATATGACAATATTTTGTTTGTTGAAAAATCTTGCACCTGACCTAATTAAAAATAAACGTAGTGTCAAAACAGGCGCGCGCGTCGAGCTTTTCTGTGTTGTGTAAAAGCCACCACCACACCATCGTCATCGTCATCGTCTTAATCCATCCGCTGTCTAAACATTATCAAAGCGCTGCCGCGCATTTTCCAAATCAATACAGCCGAAATAATTATTTATTTCCGTTCGCATGCACTCGATTAGATAATTTGCGTTACGACAATTAAAACTCTAGTCGCTGCGCTTCAAGATGATTTCGGGGGATCGCGCGAGCGCGGGTTGATGATAAATTACGTCGAATCGTTTGATGCGATTGAATACACACACACATGCATGCACGAATATTTAACAGGCGTGCGGGGGGCGACGTAGTGCTGCACATGGCGCTGGCGGACGCCCTTAAACCCCATCCTATTCGATAAGAGTGTCGTTCGAGTGGGTTTTTATGGCGCTACCGATTATGGCATTAGAGACGACGGGCGTCTGCTGCTGCTGCCGCTTTTGCTGCCACCGCCGCTCTCTGGCGTTGTTGTTTCCACATCCATATATCGTATATAGTATATCGAAGCGCGCACACAAAAATAGCATTCCTCCTCGTCGGCGGTTCGGTATAAATGAAAATTCTTTAATATGCACATTATAAAAATTATGGATTTGCACGCACACAGGTTAATTAATCTCGTGCGCTACATACGCAAATAGCAATTACTAAACGATTTGAATTAATAATTCCATACCATACTATAGTACCTAGACGTTGTGTTGTTGTTGCTTATTTTACGTTCTTTATTTCTGTTTTGCAAAGTATACACAATTTCCATCGATCGATGTTTTCGTAATTAAACAATGGGTGGATACAACACGCGCGAAAGAAAAACGATTTTTCTTATTGCCAGCACTAGATATACACATACATATACCTATTGCGATTTTCTTGGGTATATTCGCGAGGTAGGCAATTAACCATATCTAATTAATGATTAGGTATTGCGCTTCGTATAAAATTGCCGCAGATAATTGTTTTGCTGAGAGACGCTAAAGTGAATTAATAAATTCGTTAGCCAAAATCAGGTATTTATATGTGAATCTTTTTCCTGCGAATGAAAAATGAAAATGATAACAATTGAGATGATATAGCTAGATTGATATTCGTCTTGCAATTTTTTTTTCTCATAATTGATATTTTTGCATAGCTGGATATTCAAATTTGCTACTTTTTTTCCATTTTCGTATATTAGGCAATTAACCATACCTAATTAATGATTAATGCGCTTCGCATAAAACTGCCGCACTCGTTCAGATAATTGTTTACAAATTAATTGAGACGCTTGAAATTAATTAATAATTTCGCCCGCCAAAACTTGATTTTTTTTCCTTGCGAGCAAAAAGATGGGTAAGTGATAATTTTTCTAATGTTTGTATAGCAACTAGCCATGTTTACAAATTAATTGAAACGCTTCAAATGTTAGTGATACAACATGCGCAGACAATAAACGATTTTTATTAATTCTAGCCAAATTTTCCTATAGATATACAATTAACCATACCTAATTAATATTCTCATAAAATTGTTTACAAATTAATTGGGATGCTTGAAAGTGATTACTAAATTTGCCCCCCAAAACTACGTAGGTACCTATATTTTCGAATATTTTTATTCTCGCGAGCGAAAAATGTAAATGATACAGTTGAGGCGTTTAATTAAACGCAAACGTATTATTAAGATATGTGTTTTTTTTTCTTGTTTTTGATGAGTTGAATGAAACAAAGACGTCGTCGTCGTAAATACCACATCTCATACCATATTTTTCTCTCTTCTTTTTTAATTCACACATGCAATTAAATTCCAGAATTAATAATTTTATGGTTCACAAACGTAATAAAATTAACATGCATATATTTATGAATGTCTTTCTCGTTTTGCCTGATGGAAATATGTATTATACACACACATACATACATACAGTGCATGCCAGAAAAACGCCGCTGCTTTTGCAGCGCGTTGTGTTTTTAAATATGTAATTAGCATTCGTAACAAGCACGATTTCATTGGCATCGAATCGAAAAACGGTCGTATAAACGATTGCACTTACCTCGCGCATTTCGCGCATTTGCATCATCCTGTATGTGTATGAAAAGTAATAATTTTACTATCGCGTTAAATATTTCTCTTTCATTTTTACGATTTCGCATTTAATTCTAAGAAATAGGTATGTATAATACAATATCAAAAACATTTATGCAAACGAATTGTATTATAATGCACACACGAATGCGCGCAATTGCAATAAAAAATATAGTCATAATGCTTTTCTTTTTTTTTCTTTATATATCGCTGCGCATGGAAATTGGCACAATAAGGCATAAAGGTGCAAATTGAGTTTCTTACTTTGTGTCTATATCTACCGTTAACTCCATGAAAGAACTCCTATATAATAAATACTTTTAAGACAAATGCAAACCAAAAAAGTTTACAAAAATATATCATGATTTTGGACTAGCCATCGTAAGAAGATATGGAAAGATAGTTGTTAGAAATAGACATTAGATTGTTATAACATTAATTTTAACAATTGTCTTTCTACTTCTTTTAATAATGATTTAATAGAGTAAAATTCATTTAATATAATATGTTTTAAATTAATCAATTAATCATTTGAAGCCAAAATCAGCAAGCTTTTCTCATTCATACCGCATCTTTAACAATTTTGTTCTTTAGTGGCATAGTTACAAATAAACACATATTTCATTTTTTTGCTAAAACTGTTGTAACTGAATTTGTGAGAAATTATAGCATCAAAAATTACTCTTATTATACCTAATTGCATTATTGATTAATCGCCAAATCCAAAAAGATTTTAATCGAACGAGTTGACTTGTTTTTCTTTTGACTTTTTGGGCACCCACAAGTTTTAAGTGATAAAAATAAATGGTTAACTTTAATTAAATCAGTTAAGTAACAAAATATTGCAGTTTGAATCATCAATTCATAAAACATTAATATTTGTAGCTGAAGGAGTTGATTTGTTTTTCTTATGCTTTTTTGCTATACTAAAATTTAATTATTTCAATTTACTTGCAACCATTTAAATATGGTACCCACTCAATTAATTGAAAAAGCTCGTCGTCGTTGGTGGAGTGAAACCAAAAAGTAGTAGAAGAAAAAATAATATCGCTAACAATAACAGCGCCGTGTGTCGATGATGATGATGATGAGTGCGAGTGCGAGTTGTTGCGGGAAAAGATAAACAATACGAAAATAAAGCGTAATATCATATAGAAAAACATTTTTAATGTATATGTAATATTCCGTCGAGTTGTTATTTTACATAAAACACGTTTTCAATGTTTTATATCTATAGTGGATGAGAGAAAATGAAAGACTAATATTTTTTATTCAAGCATAATATTTTTCCTATTCACGTGCGAATGCTTAGATAACGCACGCGTTTTTTTTTTATATATTAAGGTGGGAACGAAAATCTATATCGCTTTGCGATGTTTGTTTATGTACATTTCATCCCTCTCTCCACCACCACTATACCATTTGGGGCTTTTTTAGCGTTTAGCTTTTTTTTCCTCTCTTTCTCTCTCTATCTATCCACCCGTATTAACGGTGACATTTTAGTCAAGAAGGGTGTTCTGCTTATTTTAAACGCAGACCTTCTCACTATCTTAATTGCGCTTTTAATGAATAGAGAAAAGGTAATATTTTCGTTGTGGCGACGGTAGTGATAGTAGTGGCAGCGGCAGCGGCACCGGCGCTGTCGTTCTGTTCAATATCAATCACCAGCCGGAGAGATTGAGTAAATTTTTGTTTTCAGTAAAAAATTATGATTTATTTATAGTTGCAATGTCATATGGAGTGTATTTTTAGCTCCACCACCGTCTATTTATTTATAAATATATCTAAATAAATAGATTCTAATTAATGATTACGCTTGCTCGGCATATCTGGTTTATGTAATATTTCGAATTATTATTTAATGCATACCATCTTTGTTGATTTCGTGTGCGATATTGATGTTGCTGCTGATGAGTCAAATTTTCAGCCATATGTTTTTTCTTCTCTTCATATATATTTATCTTTCAATAATTGTAAATGTTATAACGAATGCATATGTTAATATTTGATATTATCATCTATCAGTAGATTAATTCGAATTTATTGCCTATAAAGATTTGTAATTTATGAAGTATTGATTTTAAAATGAATTTACATTTCGTAAAGTTACAACAAATTGCGGTTTTTAATAAAACTTATATTGTGCAATTTATGCTTTCATAAACAACATTTTTTCTAAGAAAAACAAAGTCTTTAATTTATATGAACAACCAACTTTTTAATTAAATAAAAATAAATTTATTGGATTGGGACTTGATAAAATTATAATCTGTAAGTTTAAAAAAGTTGAAAATTTGACAATAGTCGAAGTTTTTCATTTTTTTCTAGCCATAATAAATTAGAACATAAACTTTTTATTCCTATAATTTTAAGTTTCAATGATTTTTGATCATTACTTTAAGAAAATCAGTTTTTTACAGTTTAAATGTGAGCAGTTAAATGACTTATTTGGCTATTTCCCGATGTAAATTTATAAGCTGCGAATTACTGTCCACGACTTTAAGAAAATCAGCTTTTTACAGTTTAAATGTGATGATAACATACATTCGAGTTACCTCTTAGTTCATTCCCGTCAGTTTACATCTCCAACACTAAAAGACATATTGCTTCGCATACTAAGTTGTATGTACGTATTAATTTTACTACTTCGTATACTACTAAGCCCCATCGCGACCACAACGCTAGTAAACATGATGATTCTTTATGCCATGTATGTTAAATAACCATTATTTGTAGTGTAAAATTCATTCAGAAACAAATAATAACAGCCTTAGATTGATAATTTGTTAAATATTTTATTACTTAATTGCTATAGTTTAATTTTAAGATGCAGAAAATTTGTTAATATCGTTAAAATCAAAATATGCGATTTTTTTAATAAGACAACAGCTTTTACATTACAATTTATGCATCATGCATAAACAAAATTGTTTCCGGAAGCCTTTATTTATATTTTATTAGTTTCAATATTGAAATTCTAATCGTACTCTCTTACCTACAGGTAAAAAACAGTGGGAACTTTTAATTTATATATCTAGCAACAAAAAGTTGGAACATCAACTTTTTAATTTAGCGAAAAAAAATTTTTTTTGTTTCTGCAATCTCACCCCAATCTAAATGTAATATTGCATTTTTACAACCCCGAAACGCAATTCTAGCGCAACATCTGCTCAAAATATGTGTTTTAAATAAAAACGTTTCGCCTTTGCTGCTATAGCTAGCTAGCTAGCTGGCGGGCGCTGATGATCGTCGATCGTTCTCTCTGTAGTAGTGTGGTAGTTGTTGTTTTTTCCTCTCGGCTCTCTCCTTCTCAATATTAAAGTCCAGGTGTAAAAAACAGGCATGACAAGTTGTGATTGATCATAGAATTGTTTAAATAGTACGCTACTGGGACTAATTGTCCCATTTCGCACCCTTTTAGGGATTTTTCTTGCCGTTTTTTTTCTCATTCTCTCGCCGTGAGTGTGTGTGTGTGTACTTTGATTGATCGCTGGCTGCATTAACATATTAATCTCTCCAACTCACCCTTAAAACATTTTTAAACCACTTATACGATCTGCTTATGCTCATTTTTAAGTGCGCGCCACAGAGCGCTCGATGTTTATCACGCAGGAGAAAAACTTACCACCCATATGTTAAACATTTTTTCCACGATCGTTGTCGTCGTCGTGTGTAAATAAAAATATTAAAAATATGTATCTTATCAAACGGCCATAAAAAACATGTTAAATGGCTCATGGAATGGAATACGTACATATACGAAATTGATACCCCGCAACAACACACACACACTAACAAAAAAAAGAGATGCCGCCGTGCAATGATCTATTTTTGGCTGAAATCCACCCCGAATTCGAATTCGAAAAAATTGAAAGGGTCACGTGTATCGGATTTGCTTCATTGTATTTCATGACTTTGTACTTTTTTTATCCCCAAATGACACATCTTTGCTGTGTATGTATGGATGTGTGTGTGTGCGTATATACATACATGTATCCGCACACTTGAATAGTTTTATTATTATTTAGGGTTAAAATAGTACGTATCAATTTTTTTCTGTTAAAAATACAGAGCAGGCGAATTGCGCTTGGTCATGATTGATGTCAAACTATGCACGTGTCGATGACAAAATCAATAATTCATCAATTATAGAAAGTTTTATATATCGAAAAGTCTTTGAGTTTTTATAAAACTACATAAAAATTATTAATTATTTATGATATTATTTTTCTATTTTTTAAAAGTTAAAATAACAAGTTTGAATATTTTGGTGATGTTGCACTAAAATTGTTCAATAAAATTTAAATAAATGTTTAGTAGGCAAATAAATTACTTTAAAACTTCTAATTTCTTAATAAAATTAGGTTGAAACTTGAAATAAATTCAGTTATGGCAATTTTTTATACAAATTATTTATAGATCAAGACAATTTTTAGACAAAATTACTAATTAAAATTTGAATCTATATCATTATTTTTCTATTAAAATGAAATAAAAACATGTTTTTAGATTCTCTAAATGTATTTCAATTAAAACCTCTTTGCAACAATATTTTTTATGCAATAATCTTTTAAACAAAAACTTGTGCTGAATAAGTATTGCTAAATTCTTATATGCATTTTTTATACATAAAAAAGTAGTAGATATCAATAAAAAGCAATTAAATTTGCAATGATAAATTTTTCCCCCCAATTAATTGCGTAGGAATGTAAACAAAATAGCAATAATAATTAATTTTCGTTGAAAAGAATTTATAATGTAAACACTAAACACTAATAATAATTAAAATGTTTTCTTCTCTGATTTACGAAGTAATCAACGCACCGTAACCGATTACAATATAAAACAATCATCAGTAATTAAATAAACAAGTAAGTTAATTAAAAAAAAAGAACAAGAATGAAGGAGAAGAGAATGAAATGGTATCACGACGACGACGTTTAAACGTGCATATGCGTTTCTTTGCTCTTGGTGAGAATAAAAACGGCGAGAGAGAAAAATTGTGCAATTTGTCTATAAATATATGACAGCAATATACCCATGAAGTTATAAATAATTAAGTTATTGTTCATTTTGTGTAAATTTATGATCAAATTAAATAATTAATTGCCGACCAATTAAAATTTTCCCTTAGAAAATCGATAATAATAAATTAGCTTACATTTTGATTAATTAAACTTTATTTTAGTGTAATTTTTTATATTCATATCTATCCAAATTAATCGATTTTTGAGTATGCCTAAATGCAATTTCAATTTTCTCAAAAGTTTTAATTATTTACATCTTACATCTTAGCAGCAATCAATTAATTCTTCCTATAATCTATAAATTTTGATGATATTTTGGTGACTTCTTGATTACTGTTTGAATTATCTCATACATATATAAAGGCGCAAGTTATTTATAATTTTATTTTTGTTATAAACAATACTTGTGAAGGATAATTTTGCTTTTTTGTTAAATTTTGATTAATTTAACTATCCATATCCATGGCACGGATGTTGGTAAATTAATCGATTTTTGAGTATGCCCGAATACAATACAACAACATATACAGTTGTAACAATAATTGTTTGGCTTGTATCCCTTCACAATTTTATTATTCAATTCATTCAGCAGAGAGCCAGCAAAAAAAAACGTGCGCTCGCTCTCTCCTGTTTGACTATCTTTAGTTACGTATACAATCAGACAATGGTAACGTATTATATTTCTTTTTATCCTATTTTGATTTTTGCCATAATAGTGTGCGATATTGGATTACTAACGTCAAAAAAATATTTTCGACACGACAATGTGCATTAATATTAGTGCATTTAAAGATCAAATTTGTAGATGGAATTATTTCAAACAGCTGCTATTCAACGAAAGCGGGGATTATCTTATAGTCGAGATAGTATTTTTCTAAAGGATTACGAACCCTTTTTTTCATTATTAATGCTGTATGTAGGTACAAGTTCCACTTACTTACAATACTAATGCGTATTCAAATTACGCGTATATTAATTAATAATACAAAAAGGATTATTTTTGGGTGGCGTTTTCTGTAGATTTTTAGTGAACAGCTAATATTCTTCCAAAAAAATGCATCTTCATTAAATTTGTTATATTTTTCAAGGAATTTTTCTAAACATAAATCAAATTTATGCATTGCGTATGATGGTTTTTGCTTTTTGTAGTGATTAACTAATTTTTTAGAGATTCTTCTCTTCGAACTATAGATTTTCTAACAATTTTGGCAAAGGTCGTGAAATGTGATAATGAAAAATGCTAAAAAATTGCATAAATTTAATTGTGAAGCAAGTTAGGTTAATTATTTATAATAAATATATCGATTACCGAGTTTGTTAGCTGTTTTTAAGTATTTTGTAGTCAAATTTAAGAGTTCCGTTCAGTGATTTACGTCTCATCTTGATATTTAGCTAGTATTTTACTAAAAGATTATGAATCTCCCTTCTTTTTATTAATATTGTACAAGTTCCACTTACTTACATAGTAATGCGTATTCAAATTGCGCGCACAGAGTTAATTAATTCGATTAAATTATCTTGAAAATTATTATAATTAGTCGATGCAGAAAAGAAGTTGAAAGAAAATTTGTGCGCTGAATTGTTGAAAAGCGCGCCGTGCAACGATTTAAATTGTGCGTATAGTAATCGGCAAGCACAGAACACAGGAAGCAATGCATGTTAATATTCTAATATGCAATAAAATTGTAATATTTCGTCTTTAAGAGTGTTTCAAGCCCTCCTCGGCGCGCTGCTTTTACGTCCGTGTTATAAAGCGCAAGCACAGGTATATACGTACTATACATAGCTACATATTCCCACTAGACGCCACGTAAAAGATTCATAATATCATCAGATTAAGTAAGTAAAAAAGCGATTTTGACTAAAACGCTTTCTTTTTTGTTTTCACGTTGGGAAAATTGCGATTGCCCCATTGAGACACGTCATCGCATTATAGATATAAAACTTTTAGAGAGAGGAAAAGACTCGCGCGCAACTTTTCTATATATCCATCCATTCCATGTTTATATCATAAATTTGTTTGTATGTATAATTGTATTGCATATGTTCCGGAAATGTGCTTTTATATACATTTTTTGTTACTTCATTAAGCTACGCTGAACCTTGTTTGGTACTTAAAATATTTTCAAAATAAACAATGCGCACTCTCTTGTAAAAAGCGACGATTTCATTGTTTATTTTAAGTTTCTGTTTTGTGTAAGTTTTGCGCGAACGTTTTTTAAAATAAAAATAAAAAACTAAATACATCTAACTAACTATGGATTGCAACATCAGCATCGCGTATAAACATCGCAAACGTTTATACAGTTGTTAATTATTTTGCGATGAACTAAATGTATTTATAGTACATAATATCTATCTTGTAATAGAAGCGAATTAAATTATTGATGATTAAAGAAGTTGTTAATTGATAAAAATCTTTAATATTTAGTAAATGAGTAATACTTGGTTTAGTTTTATATTCTTTTATTTGCATATTACTTACAAAGGCGAAACTGCAGTCAGTAAAAAAATGTAAAACCTAAGCAAGTATTACTCTTTTACTAAATATCTAACTAACTACGGATTGTAACATCATCGCGTACAAACCTTTATACAGTTGTTAATTATTTTGCGATGAAAACTAACTGGTAGTAGTATAAAGCCGTTTTCGGCAATAAAAGCGAATTAAATTATTGATGTTGTCGGAGCGTTTTTATTCTTTTATCTTTCAGCAACAGGGCAACATTTTTATAGTAGCACAAACATTGCCAACTCGTTTCTTTTCCTCCATCGTCTCTCTCCCCCATCGTTTGATTTATCATTTTTTTTCTTCTCATTCGCGTTCTGTTCCTTCACAAAAAGATCAAATTAAACGCGATCAGATTCCATGTAGATCCGCATTTAGACAACAAATTATTTAATTTTCCAGCTAACGGAGCAAATGCGCTTGATGCCGTTGAAAGCTGGTGAAACGTCTTAAAGCAAAGAAAATGCCAATTTTTTTTTTCGCTGCTGCTGTTTGTTGGCTCGTTACGACCTTAGGCGGTTAAGGGTGCGATTTTATTATTTCATTTGTTGCCAGTTTTTTCTTCATCCCTAAATGTTTTTCAAGGTAATGAACGCCTTGAGCGTTGTTGTATATATATATATCTATACCACCACCACCACCACCACCCTTAGTTAATACCTTCCACTGTCAAATTTATATAAATTGCTCGAGTAACCGCGAACTCGGGGCGCGTCCACCCAACGGCCAGCTGATAAACATTACAACCCGTAGGGCATTTATGGGCTGATTCATGACCTTCACGTGCAATATTTTGATTGAAATACGAGATGAAACAATTAAACGTCGATTGAATATGGATTCATATCCTTGGGCGTGTGATTATCCCGTACAATCAAACGTAAAATTAGAATAGTCGCGTGCAATTAATATGTAATGCAATTACGATGTTGATACATATGATGAACAACGTGTTGAATTTGCGGACGACGGCGGCAGTGGTGGTGGCGGCAACGGCGGCGCTTCGATTTACCGAGAGAGACGACCGTCATACAGCAACAACGCATACGAGTACATATATACTAAACACTAACACTAACGCACGCACCAAACGTTTTTCCATTTTTGGATTATTTCGTTGTGACGTCAAAATAAATAGCTTTTACTTCTATATTGAGTTATATTGGAAAGGAAATGAAGCTAATAAATCAAAAGAGGGTCGATTTGTCGAGTGACCGCCGCGCGATATCTGATATTTGCCACCGGACGCTGACTAATGGACAGACTCATCAACAAATATTAGACTAGCGTAAATACACGCACACCATTCGCACTACTCACAAAAATTGCATAATTTATATTTATAGTCTTAAGACGAGAAAAACGTTCTATAATTTTTCGAATTAGAATTAGATGCAGGTACTAATGTAATTTGTATGCATTTTTTTGGTGTCACTAATTCCCTATCATAATGATCTAATTATGCCATCTAAAGTATCAGACAATATTTAGATATACTTACAATCATAAGGGCCATATGACTAAGCACCTAATGCAAACATTTTGGAAAATTGAAAAGCTATAGAATGATAAGTTTTAAAACCTTTCAGTTTTTTGCATTTATCACTTTAGTGATCAAATTATGACACCCAGACTATAAGATACAACAAAAATCATAACTATCCAAAGACATACTGAAGAGTTTAAATTTGGTATTAGGTTAATAACTTTAATTTATGTTTTGGTCCAAAATAATATTGCCGAAAGCATTTTAAAGGGTTCAGATATATCCAAAGAAATATTAAAGAGTTCCCCTTTGGATCAAAAACTCTAAGATATGTTCTTGGTTTAGATAATTGGTAATTGCTCAATATGCTTCTAGATTAAGGGGTATAATTCGTGTTTCGGTCCAAAATTTAGTAAAATAATATTGCCGAAAGCGTCTCTTGAAAGGTTCCAATTTAGAAAATTGGCCAATGGCATGAAGTTCCATTCTTTCATGCTATAGTCGAGAGATTTTAGCGCGTTCACACATTTTGATTTGTTGCAAATGCAATATGTGTGGTTTTATACAATGTGGTGCTGTGTGTATGCGGTTCGGCAATTGCGAATCGTTGCACACACGAGTCTCTAACCGCAGTAATTCTCTACTATTTTACAGCTCCAGACCCGGACGGCCACCAAAACGAGCACCAGTCGGTCTGAGCCTTGCCGCGTCGCATCTGCAACAGCAACAAATTAAGAAGCACAGACTGGACAACGGGGACTATCCCTATGAGAATGGCCACATGGGTAAGTTGCTTGTTATTGCTTGTGTTATGTATGTATGTACATCAATCGAAATTATTAATTCACTATATTCTATGTTGGAAAGTTACTTGAATGATTCAATTTTGTACATATACACACATACACACATAGTGTTTAGAGTCCCTTGTATCCAAACAAAGCTTTTCGGTCAGTCAGTAACAGCTTTTAGTGATTTATTGATTGTGTGTTGCTCCCTTTCAAAATATGCGTCTTCTCTACTTAATAATGTACACGTTACAGCTGTCAGCGCCTTCATTGTCCATCAAACGCTAAAACATACAAAACGCACCCACATAAATAAAATTTCTACTATTTTAGTATCATTTTCAATCATATAGGAATGTAATTGTTCGGATGGGAAGCGTTTTGTGTTTGGTTGCTTGTTGGATGGGGGAGCAGTTTACGGGAGAGAGAGAAAAAAAAACGCGTAGGTATATATGTAAACATACCGAAGCCGCGCAAAGGGCGAAATGTGATAATTAATAAAACCCCTTTTCTCTCATAACAAACAAATTTTGTAAATCTATATCTATACCTATCTACATGTACCTACATGTGCGCTGCTCCTGCTGCTGGCTGCTGCTACTGCAATATATTTCAAAAATATGTTTGCACAAATTCCACAATATCACACCTTAATTACCTTGATTGTGTTTCAACAAAAGGTTTAATAACTGAAATATTTTGGCCGCAAAACTGACCAAAAACCTCTATATCTCTTTATATAGATTTATATAGCCGCATAAACAATTTTCAATTATAATTCATTATTATGGTCTAGTCGAACTTTAAACCATTGTACAAAAGCATATTTACGATTAAAATAGCGCGCGCTTGTATTCCGATGGGGGGTGTCAACACTTGCCAAACGATGCAATTATTAAAACATTTCAGTAAAGTAAATTAACAAGTGGCGT
>JARJDW010014286.1:0-10193 GCA_030264715.1 Adinopsis sp. GC000173
TGTTAATAATATCAAAGTATATTAGGTCCTAGTTTTTATTATTATAAAATCAAAATCGTTTGATTTAAGTCGGTATCATAATTAGATTCTGAGAAAATGGGATTCCAAGTTGAAAATAATTCAATTTTATTTGCCTTTTTTAATAGTACTCGAAGATGTGATACAAATAATGAATATGTCATTGCATCTTAAACTTTTTTATTTATATGTTATTTAAACAATATTACATACGGTTTCAGAGATATTTACATTTTAAATATAAGTGACCTGAACTACTTTTTATAGATACCCCGCCCTTAAACAACGAGTAGGTAATTGTTAATAAGAGAATTGGGATTAAATGTTTTCGGAAACAATGAGTTATAAGCATAGAATCGTAAAATGTTATTATATGTGGGTTTTAATTTGTTTTCAAATGCTGAAATAGAAAATTGTGGAGTCGCCCTATATTCGAGTAAATGCAGTACTGCCTCTAGCCAATAATATTCTTTTACTTTTAAATTTAAAGTTTTATGTTGTTGGAAAATTATAAAAATTATTGCATGCTTTTTAGGATGTTGTTGTGAATGGTAATTTTCTTTACATAATAAATCATTTATCAGCTATAAAATAAATTAAATTACAAAATACTTAGAAAACAATCACTAACGACTAGAAAGTGTAGGGTATGTAGTAATGATCGCAAAATAATTTTGTTTATTACAAAATATGAATAAGCAACGGTAACAAACTCAAAGGGATTCAATAAGTTCATTCTCTCGGGAGTTTTACTGCTTTGTAAAAGCAAAAAAGGCAAAATGTGTTTATTCATCGATCCACTTTCAATTAAAAAAATATTCGCTTTTTACAAAATCTACAAATTATTATTCGGCTAAAATATTTTAAGGATTTTTTTTATCTATGTTGTTGCATCTTTTCTTTACATGTTTATAAAGCGACCAAAAAAATGATGTAAATGATTGTTTGTGTGTACTATTTTCGATTAATTTATATTCATCGTGTAGATATTTTGAAGTTAAAAATAAACAAAATATTTTGGATTATTATTCTAGTAGATATTTGTACCACTACTACACCAACTACTTAAACATACGCTCGAAAATATTTAATTATCTAATCATAGTCAGCGTATTTAACAAGTCAATATTCTGTTTAAATTATTAACAATTACTGTCTTTGACGTACTTTTTGCGAATCGTGTATTACATTATCATTTATTAAGTTAAACAATAAAACGGAAAAAAACATTAAGCAATAATTTTGATATACGTAGTACAATAATACCTTTAGCATAGGCATAATTAAAAGTCACTTAAACAATAACCATGATTGTCTAATTTGTGACTGGTGATTGGTGATTGCATTTTAACATTGAAGTCGATTAAAACAATTTTTGGTGGTAAGTGTTTGCGCAAACAAAATATTGATTTTTAATATATTTTAAAATATGTGATGAATTATTCATGAGCGCTCCAAAAATTATAAAGCAATTTTGCGTTATCTAAATTTCTGTTTTTTTAATTAAATCGCTTATTAGCAATCAGCGAATAAAAAAACATTATTTATTTAATTAAGTAATTAAATAAAATCAATTGCGCAATCGAAAAATATATAACATGCGATATAGAAACCGATATTACATAAAACGATGCAATTTCTTAATATTCCAAAAATAATTTCTTAGTAAACGAATTTTTGTTATTAATTTATTAAATTTCTTGCTTTCTCAGCGAAAAACTAGGGGACTATGTTTTCCATACGTCCAATATTATCTGTTTGCTCCTAGTTATCATCTAACCGCCTAACATACAAACAATGAGTGATTATGCAAACGCTAATGATAGATATTAATATTTATACAACTATGAAATTAGAAAAGCATTTATTATTTGTATACCAGGAAAAATAGAAAATGCCTATAGAAGCACATACATATAAATACAAAGTTTACTTTGTGAAACGATAATGTATGTATGTGTTCTACACTTTAAACGATAATGTACCACTAGAAATAGTGTCCAATAAATAGTAAATTGAATTAATTATAGTGAAATCAGCGTTTTATTGAACCTGTGAAATATATCAAAGGCGTCAATTATAATGAATACATATAAAAAATATTAATTTCAATAGATAATTGCCGCATTTTTGTTGACTATTAGCGACCATCTTTACCTTGACTTGGTACAAAAACAAAATTTAAATTAAATTCCATTAAAATAAGATTTTAATCGCGTAATATGGTGGTATATTATATAAATAACATCATTTTTAAAAATAAACCATACTATAAAAAATGCAATTTGATTATCTAATAGGTATGTATTGTATTAATGCATTTAATTATAAATATTTCAATAATAAATCGATCTCTGTCTTAATCATTGGCGTTTAAAATATATGGCGCTTTTGTTTAGTACAAATTTCATTCTAATAGAAAACTGATAATTATTAATTAAACAATGTATGATAAAATATGATTAAAATCGAGCCGAGTGTGTTTTTGTTGATTTCAACTTGATATATAAAGCATTTTCGATCAATAAATGCTTCGGTCATTAGCGACCATTACCTTGAAGTTGACTGGCAAAATTCAAATTATATAATCAAAAATTATTAAACCACATACTGTCGACAAAACCAGTCTGATAAAATATTAATTTTGAAACTTGCGGGAATGTAAAAAATAATGAATTGCTGCGACTGACTGGTTCTCAAATTTTTAATAAGGATTTTCAATAATAGTTCGATATAGGTAATTATCTCATAATAACAATAATAAAAAAATATAACAAAGTGTGAAAAATATCAATAAAATTCAATAAATAGGTATGTTTAAGTAAACAAATATATATATTTTATTGTCTGAACCCTACCATTATAATTCAATTCAAATTTATCCTTTTACAACAATAAACAGTCAATAAAATGCAATTACCTTATATGTAATAATTAATACATAAATAAATATTTTTACATCTTGTTGGAACGCCGCAACTATAATTGAATTGAAGTTCATACTAAAGTGCAATTATCAATAAATTTAATTAACATATTTGCATTTTTGGGAACCTCCAACCATATAGTTGAATTAAAATTCATACAGTAAGTAAATACATAACGCAAAATTATGCAACAATTTTGTGCTAATCGAAAATGTGAAAGCTACTGCAAGACGGTATTATAATGCAGCAAGCGCCATATTATCGACTTATTTTTCTGCCTTTGTTTATGGCATGCATGTGTATACATTATTACATTCTTCGTCTAGTAGTTCAATTAGGCGACTGCACGTAGCCGCAAAGTTTGGCATGCAACCTTACACACGGGGGGGTCATGGCTACACCAAATCGATTTATTTTCAACTCGAGTTTATATTTTTCAAAGTTGCGTGGCACAGCGCTCTAGTAAATATATGGGGAATAATAAAAAATTAGTGTTTTTTGCATGATGAATTATAGAAGAATTGCAAATTCATTTAATTGCGTGTTTTTCTTTCCTCCGAAAAAAAAACTGCGCGCATAATACACACACACACACACAATAAAATAAACGATCCATCAAGGCTGCTTATTACAATTATTTATAGCAACAATTTCCACCGTGTGCGTATTTATTTATTCAAGTACTGCAGCTGGCAGCACTCAAACCATGCGGCGATTTAAAAGTATAACGAAAATTTGATTATCCTTAGCGCGCAATTTTTACAAATTCCAGCCTATTGTTCATCATCGTTCCACCTCGAATCACAGAAACAACAATGTATTTGATTTGGAATTTATTTTTATGAACTCACTAACAATTTCCGCGACTTTTTCTTATCATCGCTCCGTTTTTTCCACACAATCCATCATTAGAAAGTTGCATAAAAATGCAACGAAAAAATTATATACCATAAATAGCCTATCATTGATTGTTGGGATATTTTTATGCACGTATTGCTATTTTAAGCTATTCTTTGATTAAAAATTAAAGATTACATTGCCATTACGACTTTTTCTTATTAATATTTACTTATAAATTTTAATCAATATTCATAATTAAAATCGTTTATAACAACATTTGCGTGCATCGTGATTTGCGTTACTTTAAATAATGAAAATTAAATAATTCATATATAAATGGACATTTAATAATAATTTCCGCCATTTGTAATCAACATTGGGTTTTTCCACGAAAATTATTAGAGAATTGCATAAAAATTGATATAAAAATACGGCATGTTGAGATATTTTTAAGCACGCTTCGTTATTTTAGGCTGTCTGGTTAAACTTTCCACGAAAAATGCACTTAAAAATTGCGTACATTGTGCAGATTTTATTCAATTCGCGGTATTTTTACACATATATTATAATCAATGTTGACAATTAAAATCATTTATTTGAATCCTCTTTGGTTTACCTAATTTCAAGTAATGAAAATTTACATGCAGATCCATTTTTCAAATCAATTATTACACATGGAAATTAAAAATTCAATGTTTTGCAACCTCAAAGCACATAGACAACATTCTAATTCGAATAAATTTAGTAATTATTTCCGTCTGCTTGCTATCAACGTGTACTTTTCCACGTAAGCCATCATTAACAAATAATCATGAATTTTAAAATATATCATTGCAACATTTTTGCAATTAAAAATTTCTTATTTCAACAAATTGTAATCATCGAGACGACTGATAATTGGAATTATTTATAGGTGACAACATTTTCCACCGTGCGTTTGTATTTTAATTTATTTACATAGAAAGTTCTCGTATTGAATAGATAAAAATTCATTACGCTTATTTGAAAAATTATTTTTATCGCTATGCGGTGGCGAATTTTGCCAAAATTTGACGTAAGCAGCAATATAGTCGCGTGCTTGCTTCCTTTACTAGACGCTAAAAATACGCGATGTTGTTGTATTTTTCTCTCCTTACTTTCATATCAATTCGAATTCAACCACATGAAGACACTAAAATGAAATTCGACGAATACCTAATTGTTTTCATTGCGGCGAACGTTAGCACATTTTCAAAAGAATTATTAAGTAGTAAATATAATACATCGGAAACGAAAATGTGCTAACCGTTTTTTGAATAAACATTTATTCAACCATTTATTTAGCATATAGGCATTACTAATTGTATTAATAATAATAAGACTATTTTTTAAAATAAATTTGTAATATTACAATTACTATGTCTTATTAGTTAGCGCAATTAATATGCAATTCATGGGTCGCATGCACTTGCAAGTTTACTTGCCATCATGATGCTTGCATGATTCATAAAATTCACGAGTGGAAAATCAGAATGTCATTAAAATTAAGTGCTAAGATTCAAAGTAATTTAGGCTTGGGGCACATTTTTATCAAACAAGTCATTAATTTCATAACTTCATTTACAAAGTATATAGCTACATAGTTCGATAACCAATAAGCTGTTTAATTATTTCCATCTAATTTTCCACAAAAGTTCTCTTCAAATTTAATCACATAGCCCTAAATTATCTTCATTTATTTTGAATCCATTGTCAGTTTCTGAAAGTGTGGCAATGACTGAAAAACATTTCTTTGAATTTATTGATTTTTTAGTCAATATATAATCGCTAAACCCAATGAAGACAGGGTAATGTTGATTTACAAACGAAAATTTGCCAAGTGAAGTCTCACACAAAGAAAAAGCAGCTTTACTTGTATTTTGTAATAATTTCATTTATTCAGTTATTTAAGATATTCCATCTTTATGAACGTAGTAACCTAAATTGTCAGAAAACGTGACGTTCTATGCATAAGAAACGGAGGTCATTTTTGGAAAAACATTAAAATCATATAGATGGGGATAATCAAAACAGTTCATGAATTTTGTTTGTCACCTTGCGTATTTTGTAAATGAATAAATTCAAAATTTAACATATAATCCCGTAATTTAGTGATTGAAAAAATTCACAATCATTTTGTATTACGCTATCGCAATTTAATACAATTTTTAAAAAACATTTTGCACACCGTGTATGCGTGTAATGTAAAATTCAACGCGCACACGTCGTCGTGTACATTACGAAAACATGATGGTGGAGGACGTTGGCACTCTTCAAGGATTTGCAAACATTAATAGTGTCAAAGTTGTACATACGGATTGATTTAATTCAACATGCGCAATTTATTTGAAAAAAATAAAAACAAAAATAAAATAGCATTGGCATGATTCATAGATTATTAAAATTTTAGGATGAAATGTTTCGATTCCAACAAAACTAAAGGTTTTATATATCGATTAGAGGGGAATTAGCTTTATTGGCTTCGATAATATATTTCTATGAACGCATTGAATCGATTATCTAAAAAACCGCCGCCGCTCTACATGCAAGAGACGACGACAAATAATTGTGCGCCGGAAAAACAATGATGATTATTGTTATGTCATTGAATAGGCCAAAATCAGATATACGAGCGTTGTGTAGTACCTTGTAATGAATACGAATAATATTTCTTCGACATATAAAAAATATGTAATGCGTCGTCGACTGATAATTCACCGCAATGCGATGAGGAAATCGGTGAAAGTCTGCGTATTGCAATTACATTCACACAATAATAATCAATTAGTTTTATTATGCGCTTTATTATTTTCGCTTATCAACGCAATAAAATAAAATTCTGGTTTTGTTTTTATTTTCTGTATGATTCAATTTTGCTCATACACATACAAATAATGATTCATCCGCGAAATAAAAAGTTTTTTTCTCTCTATTATATAGAATATATAAAAACATCGATTCGATTTTGAAATGTTTAATTATCTTATCAGCTTTCAATCACGCGTACTGTTTTTGACTAGAGATAAAATGCTGTTAGAAATTTGTTTGAAAAAAACGCATGTGAGTGAGGAGATGTTACAGAAATAAGCTAATTATAGCGCCTCCGATAATTGCGTTTGTAAATTCAGTAATTTTATATTCGACGGAAGAAACAAGGAAGTTTTTTTTGCTAACAACGCACATAATAATAAAAGAGAATAAAAATCATTTGATGTAATTGGCTATGAAACAATGTATCTACTTGCTTGGAATGATTTAAATTTTTTATTAGGAATCATTACGAATAGTAAATAAAGTGTGATTCACATCGACAAATCGTCTCTGAATAATATTTCCGTTGCTTTTGTAGGCAGGCAACTTCTACAGCAAGAATGCCAGCTCGAATTTTATTATATAACAACAATATTATTATTATAATTACCTTAATAAGGCATCTTATATCAACGTTTCGTTTCTTCCATTCGCATAATTCGTTACCCAATACGATAAGACATTCAATTTATATTAATACGTGCTCGATTTATTAATAAAAACGTATGAGTCAATCTATTTTTTTCTTCTAGAAAGGCAATCGTTTATGCAACTCAAAGTGCATGCCTTATTTAAACAATGACGTTTGTTTATTATTATCATTGTAGATTGTGGCGTGACAATTTTTGTTAGACCAATGATGATTAACTATGGGTATAATTTAAAAAAACTCAACTCTTCAGAAAGCTATGTAAAAAAATATGTAGAAATGATTCAAGATTTAACAATTGTTTTAGACTTTATTTTTTTTTTTAAATATTTTTGTGCAAAAATACAAATAGAAAATTATCTTAGGAAAGGCGGTCAACAAAATATGTTTTGGCGACCCTCATGTTTTGTTTCTTTAGTTAGTTTTATAGTTATTGATAGCGCTATAAATCCGAAATTGAATTTAATTTTAATAATTAAAGTTAAAAAAATAAAGCGTAATAAAGTTGAAAGTTATTAGAATACATTTTATATACATTTTTAGAGTCTCATTAATATTTTAAGCATTATAAACTTAATTAGGCTAGCTAATTATATGTATAGAGTAAATTTTAATAAACAACATTGAAAATAATCGATATTTTTAGATGTTTAAGGTGACCGACTATTTTCGATAAAACGGAATTAAATTTGTCTTTAATAAATAATTTTTTTTCGATGAAATTTTTTGTATAATTTTTTTAAGGAAACACGTGTATGTCTAAGTCGCTCACCTTATGCATGTTCACAGCTCATTTAATTCATATTGCAATCAAGTTTTTTTCTTCTTGTTACACTTCGCATGGAATGAATTAATAAATCTATTATATGAGTTGTAATAAAAAGGTCAAGACATTGAATTTGTTGATTCAATTAATAAATAAGCCGCAATGATGGGCCTTTGATAAGTTCACACAAGCAATTAAACATTTGTTTTTGTTCGAATAATATTTTGAACATCACTGCAATTTGTATGCAGCCGTTTCACGCCGTCCTTAACACAATTTCCACATTACCACCGAGACATTGAGCTTGATTGTATATTTTTGGCGCAGGTTGTTTATGGCGCTGAGGATGGACACTGTATATGGTATGGCCAATGCAACACGAAAGAAGGCGGTAAAATCCAAAATTGTCCGTACGACGGCGAAGCGAAACCGTTGGACGCTGAGGGACAAGGCTTGCTGAAGAAGTGGTGTCCGCATTTGGTCGTCGATGCAGGCGATGGTGTGCGCACGTGCTGCGACACCGCTCAGCTGCACACAATGGACGATAGCATCATCCTCGCCGCCAATTTCCTTCAGCGATGTCCGTCGTGTATGCGAAACCTAGTACGAAACTTTTGCGAAAGTACGTGCGCGAGAAATCAGTCGCTTTTTCTCAATGTAATCGAAGTCAATGAGAATAAAGAAGGTGTGTATTTTACTACATATCACTATATTTATTAAGTTAATGCTGAATTGGTTTTAGGAAAGAAATACATCGACGAAATCGATTTCTTCGTGCACAACGACTACATCGAAGGCACCTATAAATCGTGCAAGCAAGTGAGTGTGCCGAGCACCGGCCAGCTGGCCATGGACTTGATGTGCGGCAGTTGGGGCTCATCGCAGTGTACCGCGTTGCGTTGGTTTAAATTTCTCGGCGACTCCGAGGGCAACCCCTTCGTACCGTTTCAGATAAATTACAAGAATACTTCGAAGGCGGAAGGAGGTTTTACACCGCTCGATGCAGATGTCGTCCCGTGCAACAAAGGCATTAACGTAAGATATTGTTTTTACGTCACTAAAGTTTATTTATGATTAAAAGTGCTATTAATGAAGCGCGTTTATTTTGTAGTCGCTTCTAAAAATATTATATTTGCTGCATATTCAGATTTGAGTACAAGGATAATCTAATTCATAATTAGATAATCTAAACATTTTAACCTATATAAAAAGAAAATTCGATACGAGTTTTATTTTTATGTGTGTGTGTTAATAATTAATGCTGATTTTCATTGCGATTGTAAAAAAAAGTTTATACTTTTATTTCCCTCGACTATAAAACGCAATGGGTGAAAAGTGATTGACGCGCGTTGTAATAGCAAATTTCCTATCGCCAGAGGTCACCCCGCCTATAAAAAAGCATTTTATGTGCTATTTCCACTATTAATGTACGTAAATTCTGTAAATTTCAGAAAGATACGCCAGCGTGCGCCTGCGTTGATTGTGAAGCAAGTTGTCCTATACCACCGCCAGCGCCTCCAGCAGCATTGCCATTCCTAATAGGAGGATTTGATGGCTATGCCGTGGTGCTGACGATAATATTCATAATTGGCAGTTTAATGTTCCTGATCACCATCTTCCTATGCAATAATGTTGGCGTCGGTACGTAACATACGCTAGTTTATGCTATGCCAATGGGTTTTGGAGATTTAAAGCTATCTTTATTTTAATTTATTCTTTGATTGAAACTAATACAGCACGTATTTATTTTTTTCTTAATGCCCCCACGCAATTTATTTACCTATTTGATTAAGAGAATTATTTATTGGGCGAACGGGCTTTTCTTATTAAAACCATCGTGTCGCTTTTCAACATATGAAGTTTATATGACGATTTGTATTCTGGCGCAGGTTACGTTTTGGCCCACACAAAAGATGACGTTGAACTTTTAGCAGTTATCAATCAAAAAACAGGTACTCAGACGGTTGTGTTCAAAATTAATTCGGGATGTAATTTAATATCTATCTGTTCTGTGTGTTATATTTATATTCTACGATACATACTATACGTCTGTCCTGTGTATATCTATTTACTACAACCTAACTGATTAATTTCAAGCGCTTTGTAGAAAATTTACTAAACCGATGTGGGGGTTACTAACATCATTCTAATCCATTCATGTTAC
>JARJDW010014287.1:0-28485 GCA_030264715.1 Adinopsis sp. GC000173
GATTAAATTGATTATGAAATTGAAAAATTTTAAGTGCCATTTTAAGTGAGGATTAGCTTAACTCCTCCTTTAGTTAAGCGAGGATTAGTGATTTGATTATGAAATCGGCCCTTAGTTTTTATGACAAAAAAAGCGATCAAAAATAAAAACGTTAAGCAAGGTTAGGATCGGCATGTATGTATTATACATATAAATGTATGTATGTATATATAAAAATTGTTTGTTTTGCTCTTTCTGAACGATAAGTCCGAAATGTAATTTGGCAAGTTGTAAATAATTTATATTTAAATAGAGTATCGCGCTGTGGAGTACTAAACTAAGCGATAACGCATGTTATTTTTTGCAGTACATGTGTTGTGTTGTTATGTGTACAAAGAGCCAGACACTACGTAGTGAATACGACATGTTTGTTCATTTCGATGGATGCCGATTCGACCTTCATGAAAGTGCATCGCACGGGACCAGGGTCTCTTTTCTCGCTTTAACTGACCTATCTCGATCTCACTCTACTAAAATACTCCTATCACTTATTGATAATGATAAGGCAGCATGGAACTTTTTGCATTCACTTTTATATCACAATTATCAAATCATTCTTCTTTTATTTTATTATTTTTTTAAATATTATTATATTATTGCTTTATTATTCTCTCATTTATTTTCCAAACTTTATCACACGATTTCAGTTAGTTTGCTGGAAAATTTTCTTAACGAATTATCCTGTTGCACTATTAATTTATTATCGAAGCCTAATTATGAATTAATATTTATTATAATATTTATTGATTATATACTATACATACATGCGCTGTAATTTAATTTAAACGAATTTTCGTCAGGTCTGCAACATTCATTATCATATATTTTTAATTCAAGGTAATTAATTGAATGCGTAGGGTTATTATTATTTTACTTAATTTTTATTGTTGTTTAAACTTTTCAACAAATTACGTAAATGCTTTTATTATCCATTAATTTATGACGTTTTCGATATTTTAATCATTTACGAAAATCACGAACAATTACTATTTTTAAATTTTATTTACAATAGGATGTTATTTATATATAATAAAATGTTTTGTCACTTTTTTGCCTTAATCCTTTGTCTTGTATTTAGCATTCCATTTCATGCGCATTGTAATGCATATTACATATTATATTTTTCAATGAAATTTATTTCATTTTAATAAATTTAGAGCCCAGACATGTTTGTTTATTATATTAGAATTTGTAAAACAATTTTTATCTAAATAGTATACAATAAAAATGCAACACGAAGGTTAAACATGATTTAATAAAAATGATTTTATGCTGGAATAGCAACAGTGGGTAAAAATACTCTTTAATATGTACTGTATACTTGCATACTTTTAGTTTATCCTATCTAAAATGTAAGTATATTATATGTATGTCTACATAATAATTGTTCTAATTTATTATTGTATATTGTAGAAAATTTAAAGGAATATTAGTGGTGGTAGTAGTGGTGGTGGTGGTTGTAGTGGTGTTGGCCGATAATAAATGTGCGTTGCAAAAAACAATATACGTATTTAATAATATTAAATGATGAGTCAAGCTAATTAGGTATTATTAGATGGTTTAAAGTGTAGATGTGTGTTTTTTGCGCACAGGACGGTCATAGAGGACAGTGTCGGCCGACAGACCGACTGCCTTGAATAGTCCATTGGCCCTAGATTTTGCACACATGCATTCGTCTGCATCGTCTAATGTCTCTGACCCCAAATTCGGGTGTTTGGCCTTCTAAACCCGTCCATTCTTTATTTGTGTTATGCACCTGCAACTCCACGAAATGTATTTTGATTTATTTTTTTCTTCTTCTTCTTCTTCGTCTTCGTCTTCGTCTTCGTCTTCGCCTTGTGTTGTGCTGCTTCATTATATATTACAACAACGCTAGCTAAAAACAAAGAAATCGGTGGTTTCGTTTCGTTTCGACGAGGAATTTTTCACGAAACGCTTTATTATTGAATTTCATATAGCAACATAAAAATATGAAATCGTCTTTTTTGACCTAGCCAGGCTACAAAGATAATATTTGTGTGCTGTAGGTTATTGCCTTTGTTTATTTCACATTTTTATTTCATTTTATAACAAATAAACATAATTATTATGTTTTTCAACTCGGCGTTGCGCAGATTACGAATGATAATCAATTGCGCGCTTTTTTTATTCGCAGCTTTTTGTTCGCGCGCGGGGCGGTTTCATTTTCCTTTTTTTAATATTATTTTTACATTTTAAAACTCCGCTCAAACATACCATGTATAACACGCGCTTATCTTATCAATATTTTGTAATTTATTTATATTCCGAATTTCACAATTTTTTATTTTATAATTGCATATTTTTCTTTTATAAACAATTACAAAGTACAGAGACAAAATGTAATTATTTACTCATACATTGCGTTAATTTAATAATTTATTTTTATATATATTTTATATATATACATATATATATTTAAATAAATTTTCCATTATTTATTAACCTGATAATAATTAATTAAATGTTGGCTTTATGCTTAATTTTATTATTTATTGATTATTTATTAATAAAATACGTAATTTATTTAAACTTTGAGCGTTGATAATGAATGCATTTCAATTTTATTATTACTGAAAGTCAATCGAACTAAAAAAATGCTTTTCAATTTCGTTCACTACGAAATGCAATCTCATATATGTATTTATATTTACATCTTAGTCTGTTTATGCAATAATAATGTTTGTTTATAATATTCAATGTTCTAAAATTATCTAATTGTTATGCAATAAATTGCAATTAATTGCAATCGTTCAATAGAGAATTAAAAGTGTGTAATGTAAATGCAAAATTTCGAACAAAAATATTAAATAATCATTATGACACATTTTTTTAAAATTTGAATACAAATTAGTTTTATCACTGCTTTAATTTAAATTCATAAAAGTGCCATGTTTTTATTTACGTTGTTTTGAATTTCAACGAAACTTTGCATTTTTTGAAAAAATGTGATGTAATATTATTGTCACTCTGTGTTTCGATTAATAACAAAGCAGATTCGTAGCAACAATTTATCTGAAATAAATAGGTTTGTGTGTAATAGTTGGGCTTAAGAGCTTTAAGAGTTTTAAAGGTTTGCTCAATTTCGCTGTCAATTTCAAAACGACAATGTTTAATTTTAATAAAATTGTGTAATAGTTAAAATAATCTATTAGAAATTAGATATATTTTCATTTTGTAACAATAAATGATGCAATATCGGTATACAAATACTAATGAACTATGATTAATTGATATAATTTAGACTTATAATATTGTTATTAGGTAATGGTATGGCACTGAATGTGTTGGTGATGTGAACGCCAGACGGCCGATGGCAGTGCAGCTCGTTAACCTTGGCGGGCGCATTTACAAATCAAAAGGGGTACCGGGGGGACTTTGTTTAAGGGGGCTGAACGTCGGGTGCAACGGGCCTAGATGCAAACTCATACTAGGGGACCTTGCTCTGGCCCTGAATCCACTTATGTGAATATAACATTTCATAAGCGCTGCAAAACGCGAAGAAGCGGCAAAAACGCGCAAATTGACAATGCTTTAACGCTTTATTTATAATATTAAATACACGTACATAATTTTTGCCTGGTTAAACTTGCTAGTACAATATATATCTCGATTTCGATTTCGCTTTAATATCTCGCGGGCTGCTTTTTGAAAAATAGCCCTACTGACTCGATGGAGATAAAGCGCGTTAAGGCCCTACTGACCTACAGAGATGCGCATCGCCAATCGTCAATCCTCATCAAAATTGTTGCTATTTCGCATACAAATCATCTAGCGCGTTATTGTGAAAAAGTGACTCATTCAATGTTTAATTATAAATTGTTAGTTCTTGTATATGTTGTGCATATAACGCAACAAAGACATTTTTCATTCAATGCTAATAAACGCTCAACGTTATTTAAAAACGTTTTGCGTATTTTAATAAGAAAATTATTCAAACATACACCTTTTAATCTAATAGATCATTTATATGTTCACTATGTAATGTAATTAGTAAGAGTAATAAATTTCATGATGACAAAACGAAAATTAGTTTTGCATCATCATGGAATTGTCTGTGAGAATTGTCTAGAAATTGTTGTTATAGTACTCAACTCATCTTGATCACTAAAAATAATCAAAATAAAGTAAAAAAATATTTGAGTAGATTCATCTAATGTTTTAATTTTGATTATTTTTTACTGTCTAGGTCTATGAGAATATTTTTCTAAGATTGATTGGAATTTTGGCATCTTGATGGTAGCGAATGAATAGTAAAATGGTAAAATGGTAAGTGGTTTTGAAGTTATTTTTGAGAATTGGCCAAAAAATGTGTTGATTTGGTAAATATATTTAGAAAGTTTTGTGTGTGTGTGTGTGTGTGTATTACCCTTGGTGTTGAAGCACCGCAGGCATAAGATCGGGTCATTGTTTGGATAAAATTGTGGAGGTGAGTGTTATTCAGAAGACGGATTTGAAATTATTGCAGCCTCCTAAAATAACTTCAAGGTGACTTGCATCGCAAAACAACCCAATTACATGCGCTTATCCGTTACATGACTTTATACATTATGTACATACATACGTACATAAATGAATAATCTAAAAAAATCGAGACAATTTACGATTAAATGATATTTATATCCATTAAAACTTTCGATTGCACCAGCAACTAATTAAATAGGAGTATAGAAAAGATAGAATATAGAAGAAGAAGAAAAACCAAGGAGAGGTTGTTATATTTTGCCAACAATAACATAATTTCCAGATATATTTTTAAAACAAAGAGTTTGATGATTTTGCATTCCAGCCTTGAATGCATCCTAAAGTTACATTTTAGAACGCACAACAAGTACAAATAAAATTCGATTTTGTACGAATGTACGAGCGGACTTCTTAAAATAATAATGGAAAAAATGAAATTAGATGCGCAAGTCATCGCGCACACTTTGTTTAGTCTATTTTAATTAATTTCATTTTTCATTGTTTGCTAATTTTATGTAAAATTGATTAGTTTCAATTAATAATTAATAATTATCTAATCACTGTATTAGATCTCTCGTTCGGCCGCAATTTTCATTATTTTCGATTATTAATTAATCTTCTTTTTATTTATAAATTATAATATCGAAAGAAAGAGAGAGAGAGAGACAGAGAGAGAGAAATATTGAAAAAAACAAATAGGTATGTACTTACTTCCAAGTATTATTATTATTGTTGTTGCAGTTTAATCAATTTTCTATATCAAACAATGTAAAACAACTAAATAAATAATCTTCTCACTTTGTTGTTAATGAATATTATAATTAATATAAATATATGTCGACCGATCTTTAATATGCCAATTAAATCTTTCCTATAACTTTCTAAATGACTAGTTAAGCTACTATTAGTTATTAGTAAACATCGATTTTCAATTTTACTTCATAATTAAGATATTCACGATTTTTATCATTTAATTTATGCAAGAAAATAAAATTATATAAATAATTAACGAAAATTTCTAACGAAATCTCTTGACGAAATTGTTAATTATACAATTTCATTCATTATATATGTTTTAATTTATTCAATTATTCGTTTTTTAATAATAGCTATATGATTTATTTAATTTTATGATTAAACATTGATTTATGCAATCTAATTTGTCGCATTTGTATATTTTAAGACATTTTACATAAATAATTTATTAATTATGTATTGTATGAGTAATAATAGCGCACGCTTGTTAACAATTGATGATAAGAATTAGAGCGAAGAATTGGTATGCGGCAAAAATAGTTTGCGGTGTGTTAATTTGCAATAGATTACAATGCCGCCGAGTCAGAAAAGAAAATTTCTATTTTTTTCCATCAAACTGATTAATAATCGATCGATTTATCGTGCATTATCAACCGATTTTTCAATTTTATTATTATTATTCATACAAAGAAATTTTATATGTACCGAGTTTTCACTTAAAAAAATAAAAAAAAATTTCGTAACGTGTACAGATAATCGATATGTATTTATAAATAAGTGATAATAATATCTAATTTGGTAAATAATAAGTGAGTCATGCAATGTGCAATTTTTTCGCGCAATGCGAATCAACATTCAGGTTTATTGACATTTGGGAAAAAATCTGCTGATTGATTTTAATTTCGATTTGTAACTTTCTTACAAACTAACAAACAAACAATATGCGAGTCGAAAAAAAACACAAGATAATCAGCAATTGCAACAAAATGGTACTAGTAAACCAATCAACTTTCCCTACAAAATTAGATCACTCAAATAATAAGTAATAATACACTTTCCTTTCAATAATAATCATTTTATTGTTAATTGCATCTTTATGGTATAAATTAATCTTGATCTCATAGAGATAATCAATGCTTTTCGCTAGTTGCTCTTGCTAGCTTATTGAAAATTTGATATATTTATAACTAAATTGTTTGTAATAACATCAATTGCAAGTTTATAATTCTTAGATGGTTAATTAACGCATTAAAATAAACGCTCTGGCAAATTTAATAAATAATATTATTTTGTCATATTAATGGCGTGTTTGTTTCAATGGTCGCTTATGTGACAAATGTAATGAATTCAGTTTTATTCAATTTCCTAGAAACTGGATGTTTATTGCAAGCAAAATTTCAATAACGTTTTTCTCTGAACTATTTTAACTTGACGATATTATATTGTGAAAAGGCATACTTTTACTACGAGTACATTATGTTACACTCAATCTACAAACATGTTAAGTAATTCTAAGCAAACTTTTAAATTGAAACAATAAAAATGACAAAATTGCAATAGAAAAATGATTTTGAATTAATATTTAAAGTTTAATTTTAGATAATCAAATGTAATAATTTTATTTAAATGTATTAGTACTAAAATAATTATTAAAACAAATTTTAAGCTGCTATCAATTGATGGAACATAATATTTAAATTATATTAATAAATTTTCACATTGTCACAATTTTTGCAAAGTTTATTGATACTTTAGCTGTGGTTTTCATATTTAATTTAATATAAATTATTTATTTATTGAAATTTCATATTTCTTGTATTCTTAAACTTAAACAATACTTTAAAGCTGTTGCTTGTGACTTCCTTTATTCTATATATGCAACATTTATAATTATTAAAATAATCTTTAACCTCTTATCAAGTAATAGAACATATTATTTAAATTATATTAATAAATTTTCACAGTTTCACAATTTTTGCAAAGCTTATTGATACTTACCTCGATTGTGGTTTTCATTAATTTAATTTAAATTATTTATTTATTGAAATTTCGTATTTCTTGTATTATTAAACTTAAACAATACTTTAAAATTGTTGATTGTGACTTCTTTTATTATTCTAAATATGCTACATTTATAATTTACTCGTAATTGAAACACAATATATTCATTAAATTAAGTAAGTCTTATGTTGCTGTTTTACTATTTAAATTAATGCTACTAAGTATTATAGAAAACAACAACGAAGCAATTCCATAATTTAGCAAATATTATTGTCTTCAATGCAATTTATGGACTATTGAATAATTAACTGAAATTTTGCGTTAATTTGCAGACACATTAAATTAAATTATTACTGTTTAAATAAAAGAAAGAAGAAACAAATGGTAATTAAATAATATTAAATAATGATGATAGTTTTTATATTTTAAGCAAATTATTTACACTGAAAAAAATATGCAGAACGGCTTAAAATTGTTTTAGTTATATTTTAGCCCGGCCAATTAGCACATTTTTAACGAAATTTAAATTATTTGCATATTTAATGGAAAAATCAGCTTAAAAAGCATTTTGGATTGAATACTCAATACAAAAAGATGTTTTTGTATAAAATGCTATTAATATATAATATTTGGCTAAACTAATATATACATCTTCTAAGATATATTGCAATTTATGATAACATATGCATGTATTGAAGATTTGCTTATTGGGATGAATGTCTAGGTAATTAGCACATCTAACGTCTGCCTAGTCGCTGCATGTTTACTGAAAATTGGCGGGAGTGTAAACATGCAGAAACCGAATGCAGGAATTGAAGTTTTAGTATAGACTATAGAGACGCAAGCGCAACTGGAACTGTCTGCTGAAAGCAGCAATAACAGGGTCAATGTCTGATTGACAAATAGCTATTCGTCAAGGTCGTCGATGACGTCAGAAAGACTATAGTTTATATATATGTATCTTGAATGCTTTTTGAATGCACCACACTTCTTTGTCTCATTAAATATCATTTCCACGTAATCGCTAATTGAAAGCCGGAGAGTGACGCGTTGGAAAGCGCGACGACGCGGCCCGACGCGACGCGGCACGTCGCTTTGTTTGGTTGCTGTTTGGTTGTTTGCTTGCACGCGAGTCGTCGCATCGCGAACGTCTCGACGTTCCAACGTCAGCAATAAATAAAATGCTCACTTTTCAGACGGTCGTTGTTTATTTAAAATAGTGCTGAATCCCATTCAGCAAAAATTCCTAAATATAAAAAGTTTTACGCTAGACCTAGACGCAGACGTTTCGCCGAACAAATAACACTTTTTGTGTAGCTAACACGCAGAAATTTAAAATTACATACGTGCACATACTTAGATCGATGCGATGCGATGATGATTTTTTGAAAAAAAGCGCGACTGTATAACACTTTCAGTCTGCGTTTTGTGTTTTTCATTAAATATCTAAAAATAATTGTCTGCGAGTTGCAGATTTCTTTGTCTCGGTTTAACGGCCTGGTATTTTTTCATCTCTTTTTTTCATATAAACGATTTTTAACATCAAAGCGCAAATTAATTCATTTACATAACCTATCCCAATATTGTAATGTTGACGAAAAAACTTGATAAACAATTAATTTTACATAATAAAAAGTTGATGCTGCTTAAATAAACGGCATTGTATTTATAAACAGCTTTCTAATAAATTTTATCTTCTGATTTATTTCACTCGTCATTTTCTCTTTTCATTTAATAATGATTGTTGCTTTTTTTCTGTAAAAAGCGAAGAAAGAGATAGAATTGTGGCCTACAAATAATATATCATGTAATAAATATTATAACAAGCATGTAATTATAACAACAACGAATATAATACTCGTATATAAATTGTTTGGCCGTCTTTTTTTATTTTATTCGCGCACTCGTGTGTATTTATTTAAACTGTTTGAGTGAAAAATGCAAATGCAGAGACCTTCATTGAGAGTGTATTTTTATCTGAGCCTTTTAAGTTTGTTGTAATTCATACAACCTCTAAACTGATAATTATAACACTTTTTAGTCATTGATATTATTGCATATTTGTATGCAGTTTTTAAATACGCTCTCGATTCAAGGTAAATTACCGCGCGACAAGGAATTGAAAAATTCAGCAGCAAGCAACGTTCTTGCAACACTTTACGCTCATTTTTTACAAGTTCAATGTTAAATTTATTATTCGCGAAAAAAAAACACACACATTTTATTTAAATATGTGCATGCATTTATCTACTTGTATGTACATATGTGTATAAGTACTTATACGAGTAGAGGGAGCGAGTAATTAGCATAAAGCGAATTTGCCTTGACTTTAAAATCGGTGCGAATATTTGGCAATATCGATTATATATTGTGTGGCATATTTGCAGATAATGAGTCGGTAGATAATTTTTCTGGGACGAAAAGAGTATCGCTTAACGAACCAACGAATAGAGCGACCTGGATAGAGAACTAGGTCACAATCACGTAGTGTTAGAATGAATAGTTTTGTAGTAGAAGGAGTTAGAGAAGCAAACGCGCATTTCTCCGGTCCACGTTCAATGCCACTGTTAGAGAAATTCTCAATCCTGACCTAAGATACATAATCGCCGTGTAAATTGCATTTCAATTAAACAGCGCGCGATTTTTCCCATTTTTTTTCGCTAGAATTTTTCTTTTTTCTTACGTATGTACGTCTCGTTATCCTATTATATGAAAAGTTGCATAAAATGAATATATGTGTCTTGAATCGAGCGTATTTATTTAGTTTGGATGGAATGAAAAAATCGGTGTTTTTTGGCAACGATACTTCCTACAACTATTGCCAAATTGTTTGTGTTATATATTTTAAATAGTATAGCTTTAGTACATTATGTAATAGATAAAAAATTATGTTAACATTCAAAAATAATCTTAAAGTTCTGTGTCCTAGTTTCGTATTTTTATTTTGATTTTCTATTTGAAATTGTTCGTGTTCGTACGCGTCTGAAAAGAATTAGATAGCCATGAATGCTATTTTGTGGGTGGCAAGAAATTGTTACAAAATCGTGCGCGCGCTCAATAAAAAAAAGTTGCATGACATAAAAATTATGAAAGTTGACCTTGCCATTGATGAAATTTTTTATTTATTTGCTAATAATGACTGGTTAACAAAAAAAATGACGCTTTCATATATACAATACGCATCATCGTCTACATCTACATACATACGAATAGTAGTAGATCTATATTTATGATGTCTCGCTTTGTTTAGTCTACGAATTTTCATCACTGCACTCAAAGCTGAAAATTAACCATTTGCTAATTAATTTAGCTGAATAGCATTCTTAAACGGCGTGTAATTAAACACTATCTTAATAACAATAATTAATGTGAATAAATTCCAAGCAAGAATTGAATGGATGGATGATGATTTTTATGCAGTTGTATTCTAATCTAATTATTATTGCAAATATCGGATAATTAATTAAGTTAAGCTAATAAGTAAAGTTACCTAACAAACCTAATCATTTTGTTTTTATTATATTGTATTATTATATTCTATTGTACAATCGACGAGGAGATATAATCTTTTCAAAGCTATTTTTACTATACACACGTACTTACATACACGTATTACATACGTCTAGAGGTAATTTTATTTATTATTTAAGTATTAATGAAAATATTCAATGAATTTAGATCATCTTGATGATGTTGAGGCTGTTAAGGATGTTGCAGAAATGAGTAAAAAATTCGCAAATGGTGATTCCTCAGCGGTGTGCTAGAAAAAATCCGCACCGTCTAATTAATATGCATAAATAAGTGAAAATTGAAAAGTGTTATGTTGATAAATGAAAATGCTGGATTGGATAATAATTAAAATAAAGAGTATGTAAAAAAGCAAGCAACACGAGTATTTTCCGCGATATATAAAGAGTTTCTCTTTTGCTAATAGCTAGCGTAACCTTGTTACGGTGTAATAATGAATGCAATATTATTGAACTTTCCTCGGGTAATCTTAATTCTGTTAGTTTTATAGTAAAGTTATGCTAAAATTGTAGTTCTGTCACGTAAGTGATGGCGATTACCATTTACCATCTTATAACTCTCTACTTTTACATTATTAACTACTTTCGAAACAGTCGACACTGTTCATTTCTATTTAACTAGTATTAATATTAGTATTAGTAAATAGCCCAGTTTTTTCTATTTATAAACACTTTTTAACTGCATTTGATTGCAGCTTAATTAGCAATCAAACAGAATTTTCATTCAAGTACGCGCCAATATTTTATTACTAATTAAATCAAAACCAGAGATATGTGCATGTACATGTGGATATGTATGTATTTGCTACATGTACAACTATATTTCTATTTCATATTTCAACATTGAGCTACTTTTTAAACCTCATCTCATTTTTCAATATAAATAAATATTAATTAATTTACTATTAATATTGCCGGTTGTGAATGGTGCAATGTATTTTGTTACATTATTATCATTATTATTATTATTATTATTATTATACATTTTATTTGATTGGGAGAATTGTACTTATTCGCCAGACAGCACAAAATTTCCTATATATTAATTATCTACTTAAGTTTGCTGATAATTAATTTAAATTGAAAACGTTTTGTCTGATTTAAAAAAAAAATACTTGTCGTTTTAATGAACCTTGCTAAAAAAAATTCAAGTGCTCGACTATTATATTGTATTATACATACATGCGAGTAGAAATTATTTAGTTGGATTAAATAATATCTAACAAATAAGATGAATAAAGATAAATATAATTTGAACTTGTTTACATGTAATGTTACAACATTGATAAGCGCGAATTGTTGTTAAATAAATACATTTATATACATATATATACAATATATAAAAAAAGGAGAACCGTTTCTGACCCAAATTCAGTAATACTATAAAGTATTCAACATAGTTTGTAATTTTGTTTGACTTTTAACATCAATGTTATGTTGTTTATAAAAATAAGTGGGGGGCGCGAATGAATAAAAAAATAAAATGTAAAAAAGATTTGCGAGAAAGTGTGACCGCAATAACTGACATCATTTCACTTAAACTTCTCTCACTCCCACAATTTCTCCAAATACATCCTTCTATCTTTTTCCATTCTTTCTTTGACCTCAATTACGGAGAAATTAAACAACAATAATAAAATAACAAAAAAATAATATTGTGTACATGCAACAGAATAAATATGAATTTGTGTTTTGTAATTTGCTAGTATAAACTAAATACATCCGATTATCAATAAATTATTAAAATTTATTAATTATTATTGATTCTCGAGAAAAGTTGCAAGTACATATACAGACAGACTATCTCTCTAACAAAAAATTCTAATTCTAATTCTCAGCAAGTATAAGCAAGCAAGCAAGCAAGCAATAAGTAACATTTGATGAAATTATCACATTTCACTTTAATAATTTGTAATCGCTTCGATAATAATATGTAACTAGCATATTTTGATAAAATTTTTGATTAAATGCTTGTGAAAAATACTTCAACTATTAGAAATTTTTGATAAATATTTAAATGTCTGTATTTATTAAAATAAATTTCCCATAATCATTCCAACACGTTTTCGCATTAATTATTTAATAATAGTCATAATTTTCTAACAGACTATGTTAAATTTCCATCCTGTATTTAAATTATAAAGCGATATTTAATTAGCGATTTTTACAACAAACACATCGCATTGCAGTTAAACATAAAAACAATTTAATCATATCTAACATTCATGTGCATTTCATATTATTATAATAGAATAAGAACATTTCTAAACTTTCACTCTGTACTTTAACCTAAATTAGTTTTTTTTCTATACTGTATATATATACAATATGTATAAAGTGCATGTGCATGTATGTATGCACATCAAACATTATGGAATTGGTAATATCGTACTTACATACATTAGAATGTTGTCACTATTAATAATCGAAATACAATTTGATAGTCTTTAGAGTAAACAATGCGATATATTGATTCATTTATGTCACAAACAATTTCAAGCTTGTTAAATAGTTGTAATTAATAATTAATGTGTTGGCAGAGGAGCGAAACGAAAAAGAATTTGAATGTTATGTTCCTGGTTTTTTTTCCCTCTCGCTTTATGTATTTTGTTTTTGTTGTTTGCAATCTTATTATAAATAGGTTAGTTAAATATGTTATATCATTTATAATAGTAACCTTGGTCTATTTAATTTTAGTTTTTAGTTATTTTTAGGAATTATTTATTATCAACTTGTAGGAGTTATGTATTAGTACACACATCATCATTTTTTTACGCATTTTATATTATTAACTATTAAGTAATTTTCGATGACGTAAAAAATTGGATGATGGCAAATGTACAAAATTGGCGAACGAGAATGTACGAAAATTCGTATACACGCGTTCGTATGAATAATAATGATTAAACGAATTAATCGTCTAGATTCTGCATTTTGTAAAAGCGCGAGTTTTTTGACCGTTAAATCATTAGCCCTGACTTTTTGGACATGTTACTTGGTATTATACAACTGTACACCAGAAATGACCCAAATTCAAAACTTTACATCAATTTATTCATTCGTTGCGAATTGTTTGGCGCACTTCTTCTTTTTTTCCTCTTCTTCTTCTTCTTCTTCTTTCATCTTCTTTCTTCTTCTTCTTTATCTTCTTCCTCTTCTTTTTCTTGGTGAAAGCTTTTCACTAATTGTTAATTGATTTTATGTTTTGTATGATACACACTTACATATTATTGCACATCGTATTTATTACTTATTACTATAAATTATTAGACGATAGATTGATTGGACTTGAACCTGGTCTGATTCTTACAGCATTTTTCAACGAAATTTGTTATTTGTTAATCGATCGATAAAACAACATGAACCAGACCTAAAAACCTATCAAACTGGGTTACATAATCATTATATATACATATATACATGTACATATATATCTATATATATATAGAATATTTTTTTTATTAAATAAAATGTGATAACCCAATTATTTTGTTGATCGATGCGTTGAAATAATTTATAGGACAAGGTTTTCAATAAAAATTCGATGCTTCACTTAAAAATGAAAATAAAATGCATTTTCTTAATTTAAAAAAATGTTTGCATGACAATTAGGAGAAAAATGACTTGACCTAGACCTTAGTTAAAGTTCCGTGGATTAATTAAATAACGTTATTCTTATTATTATTATTAGATATTAGTTATAAAACACCTCTAAGCGAAGTGAAATCTCGCAAAGCGTTGAATGGCCTATTTACCTAGATTTTATAAAAATATGTACGTATATACATTGGGTCAAATATTGTCTTTTATTAACTGATATAATTTTTCATTATTAACCAACGAAATGTTTATTTTGATATTACTAATCGTTTCTTATCGCCGTGCTGGTTACTTTATTACAAATTCTTATGTAAGTCAAGGGTTTTTTCCTCTATTAAATGCATGAACGGTTTTTTCTTTCAATCAAAATCAATACGACACCTTCATCATCATCATTATCATCTTCGCTGCGAATTAATAAACGCCATTTTCCTTCTTGAATAACAATAATTGAATCCGACCCTGCATTTACAAGTATGTACATACACACAATGAAATTTAAAATTAATTTCGATTTGATTATGTTGAACGTATATTTTAAATGTCTAGACACTTAGGTCATATTTTAAATCGAATTCATGTTAAAACCGAATCAAAATTTCAGCGTGCGATTAATAAATCATTTTAAGGACGAAATCGTAAAAAATGATTATTTAAATTCCGTCCTAGATGTTCGAGGCGCGCTTTTCCAAATAAATAATCTTGCTCGATGAAACACAAAAATAATCATCAATCAAGTTTTGTATTTTGTTTTAAAACATTATTACATAATATCGTAATTAACATACAACTGTTGTTTTTTTGTCACTTTATCTCAACGCACAACGGTAAAATCGCGAAAAAGTATGTCATGAATATTTGTAAGTAATATTTTATGTATTATACAAGTACGAGTATAGTACTATACTACATATACACTATATATTGTTGTTGTTGTTGTTGTTGTTGTTATTTTTTCAAGCAGCGGCATTTCAATCAATTAGCAACCAATTGTTACAATTTTGTACAAAAAAAAATTAGAACAACCATTTTACTCATTTTAATCTCTTTATTGTTAATAAATTATTTATTGCCTAAAACACAAAGCAATTATGTCGAAAATGTAATATTTTGCAACTTTATGTGAATTTAAGTAATTAATTGCGCGTGAAATTTTAAAACTTCAATAATTATTCGAATTACAAGTGTAATTAATACCCAAGCAAACAAATTTGCGACACTAATTAACTCGCCAACCACCTTTTGTTTGAATCCGCGTTTAAATAAATAAACGTTGATGATTTTTGTAATTAAGTGCGTGCGCGAAAATAGCACGCAATATTTAGCGAAGTTTAGATAATTTATTAGATTTTCAATCAACATAAATAAATACTAAATATCAATGAATGTCAATAAGTTGTTCTATAATTTATAGTGATACCTGGGTAAACAAACTCATGTCGCTACAAAGTAACGTTCGTCAAATAAAATGTTTGTTAATCGAAAAATATTTTAATATTGAGTTTTAAGAAGGATAAAATAAGTATGTAATAAGAATTTTCCATACGTGATTGCTATGAAATCTCGAAAATTAATATCATTTATCGCAAGTTACGTTATATTGAAATGAAACTTTTTGTAATTATGTTTATAGAAAATATATAGTGTGTAAGGTTACACAACAATAACAAAAACTTGGTTATTAATAGTCGATATATTTGGGCCGGTCGAAAAGCTCCTAGAAAATAAACGCGACGACAAAAGCATCTAGATTATATGCGCCTATACAATTTTCCTCATCAAAACAACATTTTTGGCAATCAGAATGATAATTCTTTATTGAATAGTTATAAATTTGTAAATAGATGACTGGAAAGATTCAAAAATAAATATGTGCAGCTTAATAAAATTACAGAATTATGTATTTAAAATATTAAATTATGTATATTAAAATTTGCTATATACACGCGTTAAACGAAAAATTAATTGTATTAAATCGGATATTATATTTAATACCATAATATTGTAATATAAAGTTGTATTTGATGCAATATACATAAATAGTATAATTAAGAATTAGAATTAATCATAATATGTCTCAAATCATGATTCCATATACCATATACTTAATTTATCAAAATTTACTAAATATTATATGATATTATTTTATAATCTGTGTTTGTGGGTGTTTTTGTTGGGGTGCATTTGTTGAGGCACATATTCTATAGGGGTTTTGTCGTATGAAGGTAATAAATAATGTTAATTTTAAATTACATAAATATTTTTAATAAATTAATTGAAGGTTATTGATGTACCATTATGTTATTATAAATATAGATGATCAGAACTGATGATGACCAAAAGTCATGGTATACAAGATTTATAAGGGTTTTAATAAACAAAACTTCTTTAAAATTCGCATTATTTATCATTTATTTGTCAAACAATTGCGATAAAACTACTTACGATTACTTATTATTATAACCAACAAAGTATTTAATAAAAAATATTTAAATATTAAAATACAATACTTTAACTCATTAATTAACCTGTACACAAAATTATATCATAGTACACTAAGACGTATAAAGGTTTTAAAACCAAAAAATCTTTAAAATTAGCATTATTTATCATTTATCTTTCATACAATTACGATAAAACTATTTACGATTACTAATTACCATAACCAACAAATAATTTTATAAAAAATATTTAAATTTAAAAATTAAATTCGTTAGCTCCTTAATTAATCAAATTATGACTGTAATTGTCATAACATCTATAGAAATAAATTTAAATATATAATACTACAAGATATAAAAATTTAGGTAAATATTGAAAGCAACAAGTGATTTGTTATATTTTTTCCAGCAATTTTAGCAGCTTTCTTCAAGAAATTTGCGTGCCAAGGTAAAAGTATCATCATTCAATTTTAGTTCCTTTTAAAAAACTATATAAAATAATAGAAAAGTCTATCACTTTTTTTTCAAAGTGCGTGCAAGTTGTAAATGAGTCACGTTTTAGAAGAATTAATTATATTATTAGAAAAGGTTGCGCAAGTTTTATTCATTACGACACTGATATAAAAAAAATTGAAAAAAAAATGTTTATAATATTTAACGCTTTATTTATTATATCAAGTAAATTACAAAACGATAAAGTCATAGACCGCATGTCGTCGTCAAATTACATGACATTACATATAAAATTGATAATAGCACATAATAATTTTGCAACGTATTTGTCTTTTAATCATTTTTTTGCTCATTCAATGGAATTTCATAAAATAATGTGCGACTAATTGACGTCTAATTAATACATAGCTTTTTATGTAACTGTCTCATTTGAATGATAAATTTTTTAATCGACGAAAAACCTTTGTATTCTAAATTCGTGAAATTTATTTCACACATTTCTAAACACCTTTATTTTATTGTTGCGATAAGGATTTTATCGCTGATTAGATGAGGACATAATCCGATTATGTTTTCATTTCTTAAAAATAAAAAAATACTAATTTATTGTTTTAATGGCCTAGAAACTTTTATTTTTATCGCGCGCACTCATAAAATCAATAATTTATTATTATTATTAAGAATAATATGTTAATGAATGATTATAAATCGCTCTGGTTCAAATGTCCGGACGAAATTATCACAATTGCTTTCATGATTATAATAATATGCAAACATACACAGTGATTAATCTGATGAATAATTACGCAAATTTTTCTATTCAAACAACTTTTTTTTACACTTTAAGATAATCTGCAAAGCTAACATTATTGTAACATATATTATGTAGTCTAGTTGCACTTAATATAATTTAAAATATGCTGATATTAAATTTTCATATATTGCATCATTAGTTTTTCTATCATACGTAACGTACGATAAACATTTTCAGTTTATTTTAATTAAATTATATTGATATTGATTGAAAAGGTATTGTACTACATATTTTATATTTTTTTAAATGTACACAGACTTTATTAATTAATTAAATTCAATAAATGTTAATTACGGTATCTACGTAAAAGTGTGGCTTGTAAATTCGTCATACAGATATCAAAAAAAGTATAGATAATTCAAATTTAAATGATACATTTTAAAAGTATGTGTGATATTTTCTAAGAAAATGTTTCAATCTTCTTGGCAAAAATCACAAATAAGCAGGGAATGATTAAATCGCATTGATTTTAATAAAAAAAAGTAATTGATTTAATTCAAAAATGCATCGATGATGCTTTCAGCTGAATTTTAGTGGCAACATCTGTAATTATTTTTCTTTCTTTGTATTTTTAACCGATAAAAATACATTCGATACATGTGATACAAATTCGTAACCTAAAACAAATGAAACACACATAGACTAAACGGACTAAACGTATAGAGAACGTTACAAAAATCATACGATTATTCATACAAATAACAAATAAATTATTAATTGTTATTTGTTGTAACATTACTTTAACATAATCTCTTTTAATAGATAACTTGCAGAAAAATTGACATTATTTGGACTAAATTTAGAAAAAAATCAAAGAAATCTGTTTTTCCAACCCTGCATATTCCCATTTAAGACATAATTAGTCAAAAAATAAATACAGTAGCAGAAATATCTAAAGAATTTGCGTTAATTTAGTAAAAAATATTCATAATAAGATCTAAAGATAGAAATTGTTTGCTTTTGTTATTTAAAATGAGATCACTAGTAATAAATTGTCATAAACTCTGAATTAAACACTAAGCAAAGTTAAGTTTTTGTTATTCTTGCAAAATTACATTCAATTGTCGTTTCATAAAGGCTGGGTAAGAATAAGGAATAGTAAATGTTTATTAATAAATGAATCGCTTTGTATATGGAAAGTACGATTACTTATGATATGAAAAAAAAGTCCGATTGCGCAATATTAATGATGATATCAACGTTAACATGCATAAATATAATAATAACTTATTGAACTGTTATAGATATTGTTACAAATTTCTTTCATTATTCTATTTTACTTAACGAGAGATAAAACCTTATTATATAAATTACAATACAAGAAGGTAATTGTAATTAAAAAAAGAGCTCAAGATTATTATTATTACTAAATATCTGATTTTCTAGCTATTTCCAACAATTATTTATTAAAAAAAGTTGCACAATAAAGCGCGATTATATCATCATTAAAATGCAAGAAGATTTATTTATTGTTAAATATTTAATAACAATAACTAGCTACTCTAATAATGTAGTTTTTGTTTTAGCTGAATTATGTAATAAATAAAATTGCTTTGCTACAAATTGATTAAAATATGGCTGGTATATTGAGGTAGGTTAATAATTAGTAATTGTAAAAGATTGCGTAATGTTAAAATTCCAATGGCGTTTTATTGATATATTAAGGATGATTCAATTTCTTGCTAAAAATGTAAATCGATAAACAAAGGAACGAGATTTTTATCGCCACCGTTTATACGGTGATCGTTGTTTGTTTTTTTCTTTCTAATTCTCAATATTTACCATGACGTAATAAGGAAATGCATAAGCAATAATTACGAATAAAGTCACATATGATGTGATGAAGATGAAGGAAACGACGATCAAGGTAAAAATATACATAATAGTAAATATCTCGAGGTTATTACACATATAATAGTGTTAGATAAGATTTAATATTATAAACTATTATTACTTTTACATATTTAAAACAAAAAAAATGCTTTTTATCCACCATTCAATTACTTATTGTTATACATATATATATAGAAGGCTTGAAAACATTCATTATAATATTACAAAATAAATAACCTTAAAACATTTTTTAATTATATCTAGTACACAGATAGCAATTTCTTAACTCAATAACCTATAAGCAACATTAATTCATTAAAATAATTAACTCTCGACAAAATATTCATTTACTGATATGCATTTTTACAATCTGCATTTTCAATTTGATATTGAATCCGATTGTATAAAAAATTATGTCAAAATTCTATTTTTTTTCTAGATGTGTTCTCATTGCGTGTTGCAATACTTTCTCCATTTTCTATATGTGAGAAAGTAAAAAATATTCTAGTATAACAACTAAGCAATTTATCACCTATCTAACTATCGAATATTCACATATATCAGTTATTAATTATTTATTATTGGTTGCTTAAAAAAATCGATTATTAAATTTCGTAATGCAATAAAATTATAGCCATCCTACAAGCATTAAATTAAATATTTATATTTCTTGTTAGTTTAATTTTTTTGAAAGTCCAATTAATTAAATTAACTTCCAGTTTTCTAATCTTGGAATCAAAAAACATTAAAAAACTAGAGCAATTTCCTAAATTTTCAATAAATTCAACAATTTTGAATTCATTGATATTGAACATGAAATTCTTTCAAATAATAAACACATTGATTAAGTTTTATTAATTTTCAATAAAATAACATTTCCAAATAAAAAAAACTAGAGCTATTTCCTAAATTTTCAATAAATTCATAATTTTAAATTGATTGCGTTAAACGTAATAAACGTAATTATGGCGACTCTTTAACAAACATGAATTTCTTTCGAATAATAACAACATTGATTAAGTTTTATTAATAATCAATAAAATAACTGTTGCAAATAAAAAACAAAACTAGAGCTATTTCCTAAATTTTCAATAAATTCATAATTTTAAATTGATTGCGTTAAACGTAATAAACGTAATTATACCGACTCTTTGACAAACATGAATTTCTTTCGAATAATAACCACATTGATTAAGTTTTATTAATAATCAATAAAATAACAGTTGCAAATAAAAAAAAACTAGAGCTATTTCCTAAATTTTCAATAAATTCATAATTTTAAATTGATTGCGTTAAACGTAATAAACGTAATTATAGCGACTCTTTGACAAACATGAATCTCTTTCGAATAATAACAACATTGATTAAGTTTTATTAATAGTCAATAAAATAAAAGTTGCATGTAATAACATTATTGATAATTTGAGCGATTATTTATGTTATTTTTATTAATACTTTTATTTTGTTTTCGTTATTATTGTTGTAATATGTAAAACAATGAGTTTCTTTATTATTATGATTATTATTATTTTTGTATTGCTGCTTATTTCATTTGTAATTAATTGCATTTTCTGTAATACATTCAAGGTTATTGCTGTGTTAATAATTTATTTTAAATAAAATGAAATAAAAAATATATTCGTATTGAACGTTATTTATAATTAATGAATTAAGCATTAAGTTTCAAGTGAAAATAATAATAATAATAATAATAATAATCGGTTGCTCGTTAAAAATCTTCTATATATCTACTTGCTAACAATTAGAATTTTATTATTTAATTCTTATTATGCATAAATATAAATTAGTGGTTTGTTTTTTAATTAGCAATGTCGTTTTATTTATTTATTTATTGATTATTTAAATATAGTATGTATATAGATAATTTTTTATGTAAATGTCATCGAAGAATTTTTAATAAAAAAAGGCAGTGTCATTACTTTACAATGAAATTTGTATAATAAAGCTATAAATAGTCGATAATAAAAATGCATTTTAGAAAATAAAAATAATATAAAAAAAGAAGTGATCAGGGCCAGGCGTGGAATATCCATTTAGTTCCTTATTACATTGCAATGCGTAATTTAGCCTTGTTTATCGAGGTCTCTTTATGTGCAATTACCAATCTATATTTTTAATCAATATATTATTATAATTTTACCCTAAATTGTTTAATTAAAATTTAAAATTAATAAAACAAGTGTCGTGCTTTTATTCATCAGCACAAACAATCTTTATATATAATAATTAATTCGAAATCGATCGCATTTTCTAGCAATGTCTAATGTTCAATGTTGAGTGTGCGAACTGCGAGAATAAAATTTCATACGAAATAGTAAATTGTAATAAAATCTACAATTATAATTATTAACATTAGATGTGTAATTAATGATGCTTAAAATAACGCATTCGAGCGAATAATCTATTTATATCAATTACATAAAATCCACATTCAATTATTCTAAACAATATTGAAGATGAATAACTTAAAATGAAATAAACAGTTAGAAACAGGTTTCCATCTGAATTATTCTATATACAGAGATACATACTGATCTTGTACTTACGTACATACATACATACAACACACATACATACATATAGTACGATACATTACATATACAATAAATATAAATGTAGATATTTATATAGATATATAGAAAAATTCTAATATATTTATTAGCTAATACTAAAGTGTAAGTACATTTAGAATAATTTAGAGGCCAAGTTCTGTTACGCAATATTTCCATGTGGTTGTGGTCTACGTGTGTTTGAAACATGTGCTTTAATGCCACCAAACGTGACTACAACTCGATTTCATTTAAACAAAACATTACTAAAATGCATGCCACGTGATCTACATTCCATTTTCTTCCTTTTTATTATCATTATTATTATTATTATCATTATCATGTATTTCTTCAAAAATTCTTTCATGCATTCGATGAATGCATTACATAATAAATAAATGCGCTATTTTCTGCAACATTTTCTCAAATTTCCTTTCCTTGACTTGACATCACATTGTACAAGCACGTAATCATTCATTAATTCAGAGATAGATTTATTAACAAAATTGTTATTCATTCTTAAAATTCTTCAAATCATTTATTGAATTATTAATAAATGTTGTAACATTCTTATTATCAAAATAGCCAAAATTTGCATAACTATTTGCACTTTTGCAGAAATATATTTATAATTACTCAGCACATGAATGATAAAACATTTATACTAAAGAATAATCAATACCAAATAGAATTATTTATTTATTTAAAATATTATTGCAAAAAAAAATCGACATGAACTTGAAAAATAATCAATAAATGTTGTAACATTTATTTTATTATCGAAATAGTCAAATTTTGCATAATTATTTATTAATAAATTAATGAAATTTTATATGTCGACGAACTTTAGACAGTGTTGTGAATTTGAAAATTGTTTGAAATAAACTCAAATGCTCAAATTTACGACAAACGGGTCTAAAGTTGCATAAATATTTACATTAGTAATAGTGTGCTCAAATTGAAAATATTTTTTTGCAATACACATGGTAACCTTAATTCGGGTACAGTGAATTTAAAGGCGTAAACCTTTTTTAAAAGTTGGTTCTCATATTTAAGATATATCGATTTAAAAAAAATTAAGTAAACAGTCAAACTTTAACATTTTGTGAAGTAAGGGAACTTACTTAATTTGAATTTACTGAATATAACGATGCTTATCGTCTTTAAAATTTAATTCAATTCAAGTAAAATAGATCAACATTATTAAACTAATCATTTTGAAAACAACTTTAAATAAATTGAAACAATTCCATTGATACTTGACTACTTTTCTTTAAAAAAATAAGCTAGTGTAAATATAACGTACCATATATTGCGCATTTTAATTTCTATACATTTATGTAATTTATTTGTATAAGACAAACTGAGAAAATATAATATTTTTAATATACAAGTAATCGAATAATTGTATTGTTCTAGTTCGAGTCATCATATTTACTTTTCCAATTTTTTGAGAGTCATTGCTCCCTATTTGATTTAGAATTTTAAAAATTTGAATAATGGTCATAAGTATGACATAAAAATTGGTGGGCTTTACACTTTTAGCTTTGTGTTTTTGCCATTGAATTAAATTTTGTTGCATTCGAATTCATAAAGGCATTATATTGCAATTCTTTTATCTCAGATTAGAATTTAATTAATGATGAATATTTGTATTGTGAAATATTTTTTCGAGTACCTGCAAAACTATCATAGAGCATATTCTGGGAGTCATTGTCCTGGCAAATTAAAATAATGCAAAATCACCGGAATTAATTCAATTTTCTTAAAATTTGAATATCTTTTAATTCATTACTATCGATTTGATTTCAATTAACAGCAAAAAAGCACACAAACGATCCTTTTGAGACTTTGTTTTAGAATAAAATTAATATTTTTTTTCAAAAACGCAAGCTAAATTTTAAAGATCGTTCAGCGAACTTAGATTAGATTATTTTATATTCCCCAGCTTCACACATTCGTTCGAAAACAAAAACTAAATTAAAAAAAACGTTTGCGCCATTAACTTTAACGTACTTCAATTAGGTATATCCAGTAGATAACATGTTTGTTGAATTGAAATTGTTTAGAAAAAATGCCAACTAGGTAAACGATAAAGTTACTGCATTTTATAAAAAAATGTGAAAACCGCATTTTATATAATAATTAATAAAAAATATCGCGGAGCACACTTTGAGAGTCACTGCCCTAGCAAAGTAAAGTAATGTAGAATCAACGAAATTAATTAAATTTTCTCAAAATTTGAATTGCAATGTAATTCATGTTTATAGATTTTTCAATGAATTTAAAGCGGCTTTTTTTTAGTATAAAATAAATATTTCTCAAAAACGCAAGCTAGATTTTAAAGATCGTTCAGCGAACTTAGATTAGATAAATTTCCCAGCTTCACACATTTGTTCGAAAACAAAAACTAAATTTAAAAAAAGCTTGCGCCATTAACTTTAACATATTTCAATTAGATAGATAACATGTTTGTTGAATTGTAATTGTTCAGAAAAAATGCCAACTAGGTAAATTATAAAGTTAATGTTTATTAATAAAATGTGAAAACTGCAATTTTTGATATTAATTGAACATTTTTTGTATTGTATTAATAAACATTACAACGCAAAAAATAATAGTCGATTGAACAATAAAGAAACAAACTGTTGTAAAAAAAAAGGTGAAATAATTAATGATTTAATGCATTCAATGTTGAACGATTGCATAAGAAATAGTGTTAAAATGTGTCACAAAATGTTTGCCGCTTTTCTTCATTTGCTTCAATAATTAATTTATTTGCATAAACAATTAATTATTGAACATTGTTTTCTAGATTGTATAGAAGTTGATAAATCGCCGAACGTTTTTGTAAAACAATTCAAACGTTTATTTTATCATAAATGATACAGTTAATTACATAAATGTTTTGAGGTTAATTTAAATCATGTTTTCATTTCATACGATTTAATAATATTATTACAGCGTTTGTAGTTGGGCATGGAAAAAGAATTATAATAATTTTCTGCATGATTTGTTATTAAATCTACACGGGCAGAATGTTATTAATCATCTATGCAAAGCGTTTGCGTTTAAATGCATGAATTTTTACGAAATTTTATTGCCGATATCCGGAGGTGATACTTTTTAATAGTGATATATTGCTCTAATCGATTACTTCATTTCATTCTATTCACCAACTTCCTAATGAAGCAATTTGAACAAGGATGGCCGCAATGGAAACAACAACAAACAAACAAACACAAAAAAAGCGGCGGCGCGCATTAACAAGAAGCTGAATGCAGCGAAAATTTTTCACAATCGCCTTTATAATAAATTTTTATTCGAAAATTATGCAATAATAACAACAAAACAATAAATTTAAATCCTAGAACGTGAGTTCGAATCACGTGAGTTGCCTTATTTGTTCATACACGTAATCATAATTTTTTATTAATCGCACAATTCATAATTGAGAAAGAGGCTAAATTGTAATAATTATTTACGCTTCCGTTTAATAAATAAACAATTTTATTTTCGCGCCATCTTATTTTTCACCTATTTCGCGATGGTATCTTTGAATATCGTTATTAATAAGGTGGATTTGGGCTTGTCTAATGCATTTCATACCTACGTAATCATGAATTATTTAACAGATTTAGAAATTAATTTGCATGTTTATTAATTGATCGATTTTTAAACAATTATTTAAATTGCATTGTATGTGCATTTGCATTCCGCGACCAAATCAAATAGTCAATATTCTTTTTGCACATAGATGTTAACAAAAATTAACATTATACAATAGATTTCGATATTAAAAGTTACTTTTTATTAAACACATATAAATATGTTACTAAAAATGTAACTTACATTCAGGGCCGGATCAGGGCAACGCGGGACCCAATTGCAAATGTCATTGCGGGGCCCCATATATATAAACATTTGTTTTAAATTTTATATATCTAAACACAAATATATGCGAAAACAAAAATATAATTGAGGGAACGCATATAGGCCCGACTTATATTATTTTGCATTTTTAGCACTATAAATTTTACTCTATTTGGACTAACTAAAACCAACAGTGATTTGTAATCGTTAATAACCTNATATTATTTTGCATTTTCAGCACTATAAATTTTACTCTATTTGGACTAACTAAAACCAACAGTGATTTGTAATCGTTAATATCCTGACAAATGAAAAACGCTGAAAAGCACACAACCTCAGACGATTGCTTATTAAAATAACAAAAACAAGCGTTTTGTTATTTTAAGTATAATGAATAAATTTATAGATCCGCTATATATTATTTTTTTATATCACACATATTCTGGGGCCTCGCGTTTAAATTTAAGTAATAGTAGTATTTATTCATAACCTTATGTTTCACTTCAGGTGCGGGGCCCCCTTAAGCGCGGGGCCCGATTGGACCCAATCGGTCCAATCGGCTAAAATCCGGCCCCGATCGTATTCGTCAGATATGGCACCGACTGACATTTTTATTTCTTTAAAACTGAAATTAATACTTTGAAGCACTCGTTTTCAGCCAATGAAAGGCGAAAAAGAGAATTCGTTGCGAGTACGAGTAGTAATGTGTGTGTGTACCAATTTTATATTGTTTAATCAATTTTACTATACAACATGATAACTGACACCAAGCGTCAACAACAAATTCTTTAGTTAGAGAAAATATTGAACAACAAACTTGCATTGTTTTTACGTCGCTATATACAATATGTGTATTTTATAAACTTATTGAACCGGCAAAACCTTGTGCGAAGCATTTAATAAAAAAATTATAATTTTAAATTAATTATATATCAGCTTAATTGATCATTATAAGCCTTTTTCAACTGTAAAACCAACCGCATACAGTAAATGTAATTTTAACTTTAATTAAAGAATACTTTTTATTTAATTTTAATTTTATGGAAGACGGTCGAAATGTTGTGGGTAATTAACAATTTATCTAAATGATCATTGCAGACTTTTCTAAATTTATGTGAAAACGTATTATTTTAAACGTCACCGACTGAAAGAAGAAAAGTGGAGTCGAGTCGAGTGGCAACATTACATTTAATGCAATTAATAAAATTTGTAAACAATGTTACATATAATCAGATTTCTTTCGTTTCGATTGTGCTGAATTTTCCCACAGTTTAGTAGGCAATTAACGACAGGATGTATGGAATTGTTGTGTCTTGATGGTACCGCTTCTAAATTATAATAAAAGCCTGATTGTATATTACAACATTATGTGTGTAACATACACATACATGCATGCATACAGCACTACAACACTCCAAACGACACTAACAAAGTTTCCAATGACTGCTGCTGATAATTGATCAAAAATAAAAAAAAATATTTCAGTTTTGTTGCTGTTGGTGTATCCTTGACCTTCTCCATTCGGCATTTCACTGTGCCATAATTTATCACTCGCTGCAAAAAAAAAATAATTTAACAATAAAAAAACGCATTTTTGAAGGTCATTGTTAAAGAAACAGTTACGTTATCACCGTTTACCGTATAAAAAACACGCTGTAATTGTTGATAGTTGTTCAACGCAATTGCATTGTTTCGATTCGTTTAATTTGCTTGAAAGGAATGTTCAAAAAGAAGGTTTATTTTTTACTACATTTTTATTTAACTCGTATACTGTTGTCTGTTTGATCAAAATCAATTTTCTCTCAAGTAACTAGATAAATATATAACAAATGTTTGATGAAAATCGCATGAAAATATTAGAAAAAAAATGATTAAATCTGACTTATCAAGCCTGTATGTTGAGATTATATTTTAATTTTCACATTATTTTTACATTGTTTCTTGCCTTTTTCTTTTAAATTTTCATATAGAATCATTAAAAACACTATAAAGACTTAAGAAGCCTTAAAGATACAAAAAAAGAGTAAAAATTATACGAACTTGACGTTTTTGAGGTTATATTTCAATTTGCACATCTTTTTATCAATGTTTAAGTT